>JFZS01000055.1:0-101001 GCA_000709145.1 Balansia obtecta B249
GTAATTACTACTTAATAGAAGTAAGTAATACTACTAATTACTACTATTATTAGTAAGTACTTAATTATAAAAGACTTTATTCCTTAAAACTATTTTTCTAGCTAGTCTTTAATAAAATTATTAGTTATAATTATAATTATAACTTAGCATTACATTGCTTAGCTTGAACTGCCTTGTAGTTCTGCTTACATAAACCGACCTCGATCGTTACAGCTTAGCAGAGAGGCGCTACCTACCCTGTACACGAAAGTCGAGTCACGTTAGCAATTTGAGCTGTTCGTCCTGGTGTCAACGAAACATGTAGCTGATAACTTCCTATGGCCGTAGTATAGTGCCATCTGAGGCTCGGCGGACGAGGAGATCTTTTGAGATTCCGAGTGCAACAAAAACATGCCGGCAACTATACCACATGCATTGACAAATACAATCTACCCTTATAATTTGACTTTCTTTCATGCTGCTGAGTACACCTAAATCTGCCTGACATCTGCCAGGAACTGCAAACGCGCGATTTATGATACACATAATGTACTCTTATGATTCTAGACAGTTACTGTATGCTGCTAAGCACCTGAAACTGCCTGACAACTGCCTGACAACTGCCCGCAACTACCCGCAACTGCACCACATGCGAAGTCATGCAGATTTAAGATCTTCTCTGACAGTTCTGTTACCTTCACGTCTTTTTCCCTCCTGCACTTCAGAAAGCCACAGCTTCCTTTCTCTTCATCATTATACCACGGTCTGTCATCTAGTCTCCATCAAGCTCTGAGTCCGGACACTGACATGCGATCCTACCTAAAAGCAAAATTGTAAATTTCTCCTGTTTGCTCCTGTCACGCATACAAGACGGTAGTTTATCACCAAACGACTCAATATCTGTGCTTCAAAAATCAACCAAGCTTCATCTTGAGAATAAATACCCTTTGATGCTAACTATGCCTGATCGGCCTTACTTTTAAATCAACATGGAGCAACCTCAAGTTTCGATCAAGAGAGAGGTGATTGAAAACAATGCCGCTATAATGGTAAGTGGCCATTGTCACATGTGATCTTGCACATTCTATTTGAAGGGTCGTTCAGCTGACTCTCTAGGACGTCGCTGGTACTCGACTGAAGCGCGAAGATGCGAATCTGAGCAATCTCACTAACATTCCTACCAAACGTGAATTTGATGATGATTCACCGAAATGCATGCTTTTGCTTGGTGGTTCTCAGCAGGGGACCAGAGATATTGATCAAAATATATTGAAAAACACCGCTTTGGAAAACAATGAGAGCAGCGCAGATATCGAGAAAAAAGGGAATAAAACTTGCCTCGCCACTAAGAACATGAAGAGCGAGCAAAATCCTACCTTGAGTCATCTTCTTGACAACGAGATTGCCGTTTACGACATGGATCAATCATCAGGCGAAAGTGACACAGAACCAGACAATCGGGATGCCGATGGAGACTATAACCCTGATGAGGAAACAAATACAACGATTAAGAAAGAAAAGCAAAAGACGCAGACTCATCGTTCTCTGCCAAAGAATGCCAGAGAGTATATGGAAAGGCTTCATCGTGAAGAAGATAAGATTCTAGATAATAACGGGGAGAAGTCCCGTGCAACACAAAGCGCCAAGCGCCTGAAGACGGGCGAACATAGCGTTCTGGCCCGGCTTCAGCATAGTTACGCGGATGGAGTGAGTGGATTTACCAACACTGTGTCACCTATGCCGGAGATTGTAGCACACACCGTCAAAGCACAGATTGCGGCAATGACGAAGAGTGTTCCAGAGGGATCAGATACTCGACGAACTAGTACCCAGAAAAAGGACTTGAAAGAAGCTAGAAGGCTCTTTGGTTACAAGGTGGTGAAGGCCATTGATGGCAAATGGTTGCCGAAAGGCATGCAGTCCCCACTTCATAATCACCAACTCACCGCCGCAGCCTGGATGGTCAAGCGTGAGTTAGGGCGTAGCAAACCATTTGGTGGCATTCTTGCGGATGCTATGGGAATGGGAAAAACAGTCACGAGTTTTGCTTGTGTGGTGGGAAATCCACCAGTCCAGGAAGACATAGAAAAGTTTGGCAAGAGCACACTTGTTATTGTACCCAACAACATGGTGGCGCAGCAATGGAAAAGAGAAGTAAAGAAGCACGTTGGAAAGGAATTACAACACGAGACTGTCCATTACTCTGTGGATGACCCGGACATTGAAGAGTTACTGGATAGCTCCATGGTGTATGTATATGGAGATCAAGCAAGAAGCTCTACGATGACCTTGTTACTGATTTTTTGGCTTAGAATTACTACTGTGGCTGAGATACGAAATCAATTCAACGCAATGAAGTCAGAAGAGGAAAGCTCTGAAATGAATGAACGACGCCTGACTAGATTGGACAAAAGCCCACTATTTCACCTCAGCTGGTATCGTATCATTCTTGATGAAGCTCATATCATCAAGAACTCCAACAGCATCAGTGAGTCTTGTCCGCAAGGAGAATTGATCGTGTGTATGCGGAAGCTTATGGAGGTCCCAGCCAAAATAGCATGCTGCACGCTTAGAGCCAAACACTGCTGGGCTTTAAGTGGAACGCCACTATCAAACAAAACTGAAGGCAAGTCACTATACTCTGTCAAAAGAACTCTCAACTAATTTTTCAAAATCGCCTAAGAGCTTCTGCCGTATTTGACTTTTATCGGCTGCGATGTTGACGAGAATTATAAAGCTTTCCGCGAAAACTATGTCCAGGATGTACGTGTGGTGTTTCTAGATTGCACGACAATTAAGATACTAATGTAAGGCGAAACAGGGGAAAGCCAATACCAAGCTTGAAGGGCTTGTATCTGCCGTCATGTACAGACGGTGAGGGCGCAGACAACAATAAAGTCATTGACAATAAGCTAACTCAGCAGCAAAGAACAACCAGAGATCTTTTCCTTGGTCGTCCAATAATAGATCTTCCCCGTAAAGAAATACACAACATCACAGTTAAACTTTCGATCGAGGAAGTTGTCATTCACGAGTATGTTCTTTGTCTCTTGAGTATTATGAGTTTTGATAGAATGCATTATTAACTGTGTGATAGCTTTGTACGACAATTCATTGAGGCACCTACAGAGCCTCATACTGATGATGAGGGCGAGGCTGACAATATGGACGTCGAAGACGTAAAAGAGGAAGAAGAGGAAGAGGATATGCCACAGTTAGCTAGGAACACCATCAAATATTTTAACCATTTGAGAATGGGGCTTTCTCATCCATACAACAATGAACGGCTGCTGCGCATTGGGCCAACGGAGGCGCAAATCCAAAATTTGCGGACAAGTCTATCCGAGATAAAGGAAAAAAAGAAGATCATTGACCAACTCCTGGCCGATGCCGAAGTCGCGAAAGAGCTCCAGCGATATTCTTCTGGTACTAATCGGGTCAGAAGCAGTAACAACTCTGTAATTGGAGGTATTCTTGACTTTGACGGCCATCTTGGGCTTATCCAGGCCGAGCTGAGATCACAAGCTCTTCGGTGCGTACGGTGTGCGCATACAGGACCCTGTTGCCGCAAATTAGAAGATGTGAGTTACCACACCGAAATTTCGAAGCAAAATGAGGGTATATAAGCTGACGTGATAGTGCGAGCATTTTTACTGCGAGCAATGCCTTAAGAGCTTCCTGTCCAAACGATCGCAAACTCATGTAAGTCAGTGATAGTGAGCATGAATCACGATCTTGCCGTTAATAGCTGTACTAGACTTGTATCGTGGACGGATGCCAAGCACAGGTTGGGAAAACACAACGAGAACTCTACACGATGGCTACGATTGTTCGACGAGCTATACAAGATGGGATGAGGCATCAACCCGGTTTGGACAGCCAAGATATGGCCCTTCTGCGAGACCCAGGCAATATTGGCTGCTTGGTCGCGAATAGCTATAGTCCAAATATCTCGCATATTCCAAGTTCCAAGTTAACGGTGGCAATGACTGTTTTGCTCAGCTGGATTGCTGATCATCCGGATGACAAGATTTTGGGTGACTCCAAAGCAATTTCCGCCATTCTCAAGACTAATTTTGACTGACGCTCCCACAGTTTTCACTCAATTTATCACGACAGCCCAGGTGATGGGACATATGCTAGAAGTGGAAAGGATCCCATTCTTATATTATTTTGGGTGCATGAGCAGCAAGGCTAAAATGAGGGCCCTGAGAACAATAGAAGAAGATGAGAAGCAAAAAGTCTTGGTAAGGCTAAACAGTTTGCAGCCTACACTCAAAGAACTCTCCACTGATGCAATCAACCAGCTTATTGGCCTGAAATGTGGCGGCCAAGCTCTCAACCTCACCTTTGCAAACAGAGTCATCATTATTGACCCATGGTGGAATGTGACGATTGAGAATCAAGCCTCTGGGCGCGTTCACCGTCTGGGCCAGAAAAAGGTCTCCCACATTGTTCGCATATTTACCACAGCGGACATAGAACAGGCGATGTCACAGTTGCAAAAAGTGAAGAGCGAAGAAATTGACTACGCATTACAAGATGATGATCACGTCCCCCAAGCATTAGATGATGAACATCACCGCGAAATTTACGATTTCACAAATAGTGGGGAGAAAAATAGTTCTTCGACACCTAAGCGGCAGCGCCGGCGCCGCGCGCCTCGAAAGCTATGAACTCCGCCCTTGGATCACTATTGAAAGGCCGCCTTGGAAGGACATCAAAAATGGTGGCTGAAACCTGTTGCGGATCAGGGAATGGTACTGGAGTTAAAGAATTTTGACAGTGGCGAATATTGAAGCCACGACTATGGAGGTTACAAGGGAATAGGCTTACTGATGGGGCAGGAAGTGGGAGTCGAAAGATAGCTTGGAATCAGATCAAAAAGGGTGTGGTGGAACATGCAAGACACAGGAAAGATTATTAGCTTGCGATGGAATAGACGCAGACATTATCACGGTGCATCATAACAAAAGGTGGCCTGGTGCAAGCATTCAGATCACATCTTGGCTCTCAGCCGTCCGTGTCTTGCGCTCCCAATGACAACATGCCATTGTCCAAAACCGAACTCGATGGATTCCTTCCCACAGGTCTAATAAGAAGTCCTGGTGACTTCTGCAGGTCGTAATAACCTCAATCTCTTTGCAGAATTACCATAGAGAAAGTTGACTCGTTGGACCCGTAAATGTTCCCAGTACATGCGGGTGCGAATACAGGGATTGTTCACACCTTACCCATATTAAATCCCGATCGCCAAGCAGTCAAGTAAATGACTCGTCCAGGCTCCCACCCCGCGCGGAACACAATGTCACGTCAAGCCGTCCCGCGTCCCGTTGCCCCACCAAAATACCTATCAACAAATAGTCGACGTCATTCACCCGCCATCTTGTCCAGCCCAACCCAAATCCGGCGAAAAGAAATGGCCGCTTGTTCCTCACAAATCTAAGTGCTGGCGGTCAATTTTGTTTAATCCAGCCCGCGCGGCAGTTGTACTGACGGGCACTCACCCGTGCGACAAGATAAAGCGGCCTGCCGTTCTTAAAAGAGGCGGCGGTAACCCACCCGTCTGTTCTCTTTCTCCAAGTTTCCCCTCTTGCTGAACCATCATCATTGCTGACCCTCCCAAAATACTTCAAGCAAGCAAAACCATGAAGTTCTCAATCTTGATCCTCGGCCTTGCACCGGGCATCCTCGCCCAGTCTCCTGCTGCGAGTGGCCCTCCATTGCATACCTTCCCGCCTATCTCGAGCGCGACGGGAATCAGCAGCACCTCCAGCAAGGCTTCTAAAACCACGGCCTCCTCCAAGGCAACCAGCTCTTCATCCGCATTTGCTGCCCCAACTGCCCACGCAAACATTGTGCCTGCTCTGGGTATTGCTGCTGCTATTTTGGCATTGTAAGGGTGCGGGGGAGAGCCAAGGCGCGGTCACGAGTCTACGAAATGTTTTGACGGCGGCACTACGATTGACGGTGATGGCTATTGTGAGAGCAGGGACTCTGTTGACGGACGTGTAATGATGCATATCACGAGATATAATTGGCTGGGGTACGGTCATACAGATGTACTTAATGCCTGCAAGAATGAGAAAACTTGGTAATGTGTTGCACATGATCACCAATCGTACCTCATACGGGGCTCTTGCACCCAAAGCTCGTGGCCACACTGTTTCCATCAAACGCCGCAATCAATCCCTTGATGCTGGAGTAGACGCCCAGCCCAGTCGTCGTCAACGAACCCAGCATGTAAATCAGGTTGAAGAGGTTGAAAAGTGGACGCTTCATGAATCCCCTCTTCCACCGCGCAAGACCGCGATCCACGTAATTGAACGTTCTCGCCCGCGGATCAAACTTCTCCTCAGGCATCATGGCATCCTTCTTGATCCAAAGACCAAGGGCCATGAGGGCGGGAAACGTGTAAGTGAAGCTCAAGATGAAGAAGGCCCCGATCAGACCAGAGACGTACGAAAATTGCGGGATGGCCGCCGCCACGATGAAGGCCACCGCCCAGTAGAAGGGGACCGTCACGGCCCAAAGGAGCTTGCCCCTGTGAGCCGTCAACGGGGCCGCGCCGAATATGCCCTCGAACACCTCAATGTAGATGACCTTGAGCCCGATGTTGCCGTAGAGTGCCGCGGCGATGAGGCTGCTGACGATGTTCAGGACGTTGCAGGCCGTTTGAAAGCCGTACGACGAGAGGCCCTGCATGACGGGGTTGAAGGCGAACTGGCCCTGGTACGAGTACACGAAGATGCCAAAGAACATGTACACGCTATAGATGAAGACCTGTCCGCATAGGAGGCCCTTCCAGAAATCCATTGAGTGGCGCATCTCGGCGAGGAAGGCTGTGAAGGTCATGCAGCCGCCATACGAGTACACAGCTTGGTTCAGACCGTTGAGCGATGCCACAAAGCCGGTGCCTCCGCTGGCGTAGCCATCTGGAGGTGTGCCGGGAAACGTCCTGATAGGACCGGGTCCGAATTTGTCGCCGAAGGACGCCTGCGTTGCTTTGAAGTTTGGCGGGTAGTGAACGACGACGCCAACACTGGTGGGGAAAATGAGATTAGCTTGAAAAAGTCCTTTCTGAAAAGGATAATTCGCTAAGGTAGCAAGCATTCAAAGGCAGAAAGTTGTCGATGCCACACAGGAGAAAAAACGAGAGAAACATTACCAGATGAAAATAATAGTCACATTAACCCATATGGCAAAATTGGCGATCCATCCGAATCTCTGCAGAGTCCGGATCTGGCCCAAGATAAACCCGGCAGCCATGAAAATGACAAGACATGCCACGAAGCATATCCCATTGCCATTGGAACCGTCCTTTCCCTGCGAAATCTGCGATATGGATTGCCCGTTGCTCAGAATGAGCGCCGAGACCGACAGCAAGAGCTCCAGACCAAGCATGATGTTGAGCAGGGTCTGCGCCAGACGCCCAAACAGACGGAAGTAAATGTCGCCGTAGGTGCGCATCGGATAGCGATCCGAATCGAGCTGAAGGAACGTCTTCCATATGATCCAGCCGGAACTATGAAGACCAAGGCGTGAGAAATTAGCTTGATGAACTTTGTCGAAGAGCAATGGCCTCGCATGGCCACAATGAGAGCGCCCCCATGTATAAGGATCAGTCAACTTACTAGCCAGCCATGGCACCAAAAACGGTATACAGCGCAACGCCAGGTCCGTACCCCATCTGGGCAAAAGCCCAGGGCGTGGAAAAAGGGCCTAGGACATCCGTCGTGATGAGGTAGAAGACGGATCCCCATGATGCAGTGCGAAGCGCCCGGCTTGCCATCTTCCACTCTCTCTCCGAGACGCCCGTGATGACTTCCTCTTGACTCGCATACATATCTAGGGAGATCGTACCCGGCTCTTGATGCCGCTGGCCTTTGGAGAAGCGACTCTGGACGGTATTCTTGATGGTTCGTGGCCCGCGCCTGTTGCGCATGGCTTTATCAGCTAGTGCCTCCTCCCCGCGCGTCCTGTCGGCCCAGTAGACATATTCTTCGAATGTGATGGATGAGTCGTTTCCGTTGCTCGGTTGATGGACTTCAGGCACGTCTTTCTCGGTGATGGACAGGCGGGCGTCGCCACTGATGGCCATGGCGCCCTGGGGTACCGACATTATCTGAATGGATTTCCCAGAAACGAGATTGAGGCAAGACGATCTGCGTCGCAGTGGCGTGAGGTGAGCTTTATGCGTCTATCGTTGGAACACGGAGTCAAGAGTCAGATGGAAGTTGGAAACAGGACTCACAATTGCGAAATGAGCGGAAGTCGGTCATTTAAGAGAAACACCGTCTTTCCATGGAGCAAACATAGTTTGGCTCCCCAAAACTAGTTGTTGTCCTCGATCCGAAAAGGTTCACTCAACCGCGGCTTACTTCGACTCTCTCTCCGTCCAACCGATAGTGCAGCCAGCCTCAGCCATGCCATTCGGGAAATGCGGAAAGATTTAGAGGAGGCCCAATTAGGTAGGTTCTTTTTGTGAAGGGCTGTAGAAGCGAATCAAAGACAAGAAAATCATCGGTGGTGGAACAAAGTAAGTCACATATTGGACGTGGGCCACACCGCAAGTACATGGTCGGGTAGGCGCCTTAGACGCAAGATCGTGCTCCCGAAGACCCCTTCGCTCCTTCTCTCTTTCTTGGCTTTCCCCCACACTGATCTGCACTGGCCAGAGGCTTTAACACTTCCTGGAATGAATGACCATGGGCTTGGAAGCTCCTTACTAATGCCCTGCAGCGCTCCCATACAGTACTATGCAACCGCCAAGCTGATGAAATTGCCTCTACGGCGGACAACGAACACAGCCGTTGACATGCAAAACGAACTAGACGCTCAAACCAGCAAAGATCCCACATGCCGTCGTTCCCAGAAATCGCTGAGACGAAGCGGACCATCTCCAGCCACCTCGCGGAGCTACCATGGAATTTGGCATAAAAGCATGCAGAGTCCGCACATGGCGATGCCCTGACCCAGCCGCGCTAGAGATGCGTAGGAACGTTTGTAGCGCGGCGCATAGCGTGAGCCACCGTTATCGCCCTTTTGAGTGCTGAGTAGGAAGCAAATTGCACCGAGAAGGGAAGCGATGTGGGGATTTACAATTGCCAGGTTTAGCTTGTATCTCCTATGCAGTTGCCACGCGCAAGTCACCTATACAACGGCCGGCACGGCGGTCCGCTAGCATTACCAGCCATAACGGCTATGTCGGCACGTTCGCGGGTCCACGTCTATGATTCTCCGTGTCTAATTGGACCTAAAGGCGCATCTTCTCTCACTTGTATATATAGATAAGCAAGACCGAAGGGGCTAGGGCACAGCCGGCACCCCCTTCGACGTGACTTCACTGGCTCCTCACAACAGACTTAAGACACAGAACCTTCGAATCGACATTACAAATATATTGCGAGAAGGACTATCTCACTTGACATGGAGACCATCGTGGAAGTCGAATGAAGAAACGAAATGCCCAGAGTGCCGCCTATTAGCTTCCTTTAGTCTGGTTCGGCCATTTCTGTTCTGCTGAACTATACTCGCAAAATACATTAGACGCCGCTCCTCCGAGAAATTACCATAGGCATGCTCCGCTGGTACATGAACCACGCATTGAAGGAGGTCCATTCGTGATTCGTGTTGGTTAAATTGATCTGATTGTAGAGTCGAGTCAGCGGACTATGGTAAAGGTATAGCTGCTTAGGGAATGAATTCTTTTTTTCCTTTTTTTTTTTTTGGTAGAGGTGGGGTTGTAGGAGCCACTACTGTTTCTGGTACTAAAAACTTGACCAAGCAAGTTCGGCCGAGAACGACTTACATCAAACAACGTGTACAATGTAGCCATAAGCTTGTACATCTCCACCTTGGCGAACGACTTCCCCATACAAGCACGACTGCCGGCTCCGAACATGTGATCTGTGGCTTCTTCCATCCTCCTGCGCCGTTGGATCAAGGTGGATGTATCCTCGTGGGGGAATTGCAGCCATCTTTCGGGATTGAAATAGTGGACATCGAGACCAAAGAGCTGAACGTCTCTTGTCACCACGGCTGGGTTGATGCCAACAACAGTGCCTTCTGGTATCAGCCGACCATCAGGGAGCTGGAATCCACCGGCCGGCACCTCGCGCTCGAACATGAGCCCTACGGCAGGGCTAAGCCTCGCCGCTTCGCGGATGACGGCGTCAAGGTACGGCAGATGCTTGATGTCTTTCCACTGCGCAGGCATAGAGAGTCTCGCCTTTCTCAGTTCCGCCTGCAGCTTGGCCTGTGATCGCGGAAACTTGGCAAGATAATAGACGATCGGTCTCAGCGCCGCTGAAGTAGAGTCTCCGCCAGCCAGGATGTTCAGCATTAGCCAGTTAATCACTTGGTTATCATCTACAAAATCATACAAGTTCTTGAGACCATTGTACTTGTCGATGAAGCAGTCGACAGTTTTGCGCTCGAGGATTCCGTCAGAGAGCTTCTTCTGGTACTCGGCTACCAAGTTGACCGTGTACAAGAAACCCCTGACAAGTGGCTTCGGACCGATTCGAACGACGGGGTTTTTGTCCAGCCAGTTGTCGAGCCAGGGTATTTGCGACAGCTTGAGAAGAGTGAGAAATTGTTTAAATTTAGAAGAAAAGGAGATGGATCAGAATCATGGGATGCGAGCATACCGGTGCAAAGTAGTGCAATCCCGCCGTGGACTCGGCAATCATGCCTTCGATGTCCCTGCCCTGCTCGATGAAACCGTAATGGCTTCCGAAGGTAACGTTGGCTGCGAAATCCCAGGCAACTACCTCGAGTCAGCAATTGCACAATGAATTTTATACTCTTTTTTTTTCAATTCCTTTTTTTTTTCTTTTTTCTTCCACGTTTTAACAAAAAAACAATGATAGCACCGGGCACCATACAGTACGTCAGCCAATCATCCATCATGCAGATGGAGTTGCTGGAGCCGGAAGCATCCGCGAACCTAGTCCCTAGCTTGGTTACGAATGCCTGAATGGTTTCATCCATCAACGGCTCCATTTCCAGAATTTTTGACATGGTCCAGAAGCCGCCGATTGGTCTCGTGTACTTTGCATGAAATACCTCATCCTGTGTATTGAAGACATTGGGGATCCTTTGTCCATTCGCAACCACGTCGTTGACGCGGTACATGTTACTCTAAAATCGGAAGCCAGTTTAAACGTTAGAAACACGGGGCGATATATACTGGCGTCTGACGAAGCCTGGTGAGTCTGGGGAACAAAAGGTCGAAATCCTACCTTTCTCCAGGCATTTTTGCTTGTGCTCGCATATATGGCCTTAATCAGGCTTGGATCACTCAAACTGATGGTATTGGGACCAATTCTTACAGCCATGCCCCATTTTTCATGCCAACCGCGGGTAACGGAATCAACGTTTCCCAGTGTCGTGAGAAAGGCTCGCCAGAGGTCAGTAAACTTGGCCGCCAAGGGACCGGGAAAGGCTCTCAGTGGCGAGAAAAAGACACCCCGGACCAGCGTGGCGACGACAAGTATGGTGACAGCCAGGGCTAATTGCGCCCCGCCCAGGACTCCAAGCACAGCCATGGTATCAAGTTCAACGAGAAGGCAGTCCGCGTGTATTGGGGTGTGGCTATTCCCGAGAACGCAGGACAAGAATTTTGCATGGAATTCCGCCTTTCTTTCCGCTAAACATGTATCACGCTCGGAAGGAAGGGGGAAATGGGGGAACAAGAGATGGAAGAGAAAAGAGGTCAGAGCACGGAGACAGGATCGAATGACTCGGGGTAGCCATGTTATTTTGCGGCAATAAGTGATATATCAGAGCAGCGTAAAACCATGATTCTGGGGTATTGGTACACGTCTTGTCACATGGCTGCGTCAACACTCTGTAGTCAGAAAGTCTCCGGGCCCATGCCAATGTAGCAATGCCTCACTACCTAATTTCGCAAACAATTGCACATGCATGCGTTGTTCATATTATTGAGCCAGATACGAGGGATATGGCCAAATGGTTGGTTCTAGCTTCTCTGCTGCACGGCGGAATGCGCTAGGGCCGCTTCTCGCGCTGTTGATGGAGATGTTCAGTATATTGCACGAGACGGAAATCGTCAGGCCTTTCTCCATAATTGGTGTTGCAAACATGGCCATGGAGCCCACGCCACATTGTGTTGTTTGCATGGGATACCGCGCGACGTGGGGAAGGTTTGGAGAAGTTTGTGGAGAAGTTCTGCTGGATCACGTGGGTCCTTGGCCGCGATCCCTCTTTGGGATGCCAGAGCTTCTCTTGCACTTTTTGCTTTTGCACCATATTACTCATACTACATGTGCTCCTCTTCTCTTGACCTTGTAGTCAGCCAGGGAGCATGGAGATGATCATTACTACTTCCCGCCTTCCCCCTATTGCTGTGCATGTCTATGACGAGATCAATGTTGGAGCACGGAAAGATGCCGAATTGAACTCCGCTTACCGCCGCTTATCTCCTGCTTCCTGCTTCCTATCAACTTGGGGAAACTTTTGCTGAACTTGAACCATGCTTCACCCCAATTTTTCTCTCAGAGAATCGCTCCTTTCATCACAAATGTCAATTTCAAATGTGGATCCGACTTCTCACGCGCATAAGCCTATCACCTATCATGACCAGAGCTGAAAAAGTAATGCTTATTGCAAGGAAAAAGAAAGTTCAGTCATGTTACCTGTCAGCTCGTAATGCTCCGCGCACATTCATCCTCAAGACACCTAATCTTCCGAGACACGGGACAGTTTATCTGCGGGAAATATCCCTGCAATCAAGCCAAAAGGTTGGTGCATGGACCGTTGTCTCCGCCTCCGTTGTGTATTCCATTAACAAAAACAGACACGGAGTACAGAGTGCATGCTTTAGCACCAGATGAGGCTTGGTGGACGGAGGTAAGAGGGAACATTTTAATGTCACTTCGGTCTGCGAGTTCTTCCTCCGAGAAGACGCTTTGGTGGCCAGTTGATCATAGTCTTCCTGGCTTCAATCTTTTTTCCCTATTCCGCAATACCAACAATTGCTTGCCACCCCGCAATTCCTTATGACAAGTGGCCAGCTTGACTTCGATTGTAAGATACGGCTAAACCTATCTGCCTGCTACAGTACCCTGAGGCACGCGGGGAACAGAGACAGACCCCCTAGCCCATTGGCCTTGGCGCCGTATTCCCGTCCCATCTACTACGAGGTAAGGAAAATAAAAATCATTTCACAATTCAGCCGGGCCGGCCACTTTTATCCGATTACCCGCAAGACCGGAAACGGAACGAGGCCGGCTTGCTTGGCGTTAGCCTGTGCTACCTTGTCCTGTCGTCTTGCCACCACAATCCATCCAGGCCATGCCGCACCCTACCCTTTCTGGAGATTAAAGGCATGGCTGCTAATGATGCGGCTAGAGGTCAATGCGGCGGTCAAATTCTCCGCGACTCCACCTCAAAGCACTGCGTATTGGCCGTCGAAGATCAGGTTAATAGAAGCGGTTATCCTTACCTGGCAATCCTAACATGGTCTTCTTTGGATGCCGAAGACGATGAAGCATATTACGCCATGTGATCGAGATTTATTTCAGCCGTCGAAGTGCCATGCAGAGAAGGCTTGCTTAATTTCGACTACATGACGTGATATGCAGAAGAGACCTGTTTGTGGTGTCTTCTCATCATCTGAGCATTGTGGATCGTCGTCAAATATGAAACGCGGGCTGCTCCCCAAGCCAAAATCCCTGCTTTATACCCGCAGGTCCTTCTAGTATGCCAAGGAAGTCTTCGGTCCACTGAGATAGGGTAAACCGGGCGGTCGTGAAAATTTTTCATCGTCCCTTTAGCAGTGCAAAGGCAGCAAGGAGTTGAATGTTTGAGTGGGCCAACCAGGACTAGAAGGAAACAACAGGTGCTTGGCTTATTACGTGCATGTCACTTTGGTATAAGTACCAGTGACATTCGAACCTACGAATAGACACGCTGTAACCACAACGCATTTTGGATCTGGCTGTTGTGGCTGTCAATGGTAACGGGCTGCTCTCCGTGACCCTGCTGCCTTGGTACTTTCAGAAGGATACATGGGCGCAATTCAATTCTTCGCATTTGACTCTTGCGGCCAATGCGCCCGATATGAATTCAGCATTCTTGTCTGTCAAAGCGGCAAGCAACTAGCATGAGACTAGTCTCACATAGGAGTAGTCGAACGCGTTATTGCCGTCAACCACAGCATACTGCGTGCTGGGCTATCTGCCGAACCGATCCAGTAACGCCGTACCTGCTAAAGAGTAGTACCGAGACTCGACGGGAGATCGTCCATAAGCTCCCCATGTTAGTGCTAGCGTGTGAAGCAAGTGAGAAGTGATCGTCAGAACGCCAGCATTATGTCTCAAAAGCAACTCCAACCCGGCGTCTCGCTCTCCATATCCTTCAATGTACTCGAGAGGAAATAATTCAGTCGCTATCAATCTGTAATATCGTCCCATGCAGCCCACCATGAGGAGACATGCGGCAAGTGATACACATGCGTATATAACGCCCAAGAGCACGATTCTGCTCTCCACAGAATTGATAGCACTCATCGCCAGTCAGGTTCATCAAGGAGCTGATCATGGCACCAAGGACAGCACCGGAACATGATTCTAGCCCTCTGGCATCAGAATACCTGGCCCAAAGCAAGGTCGGTTCGTTAAAAATTATTGTATGGATTTCAGCTAGCCTCGCCCTGGTACTCGTGGCTCTGCGTTGCTACACAAGAATATGGCTGAGGAGAATATTCGGGATTGATGATTATTTTATGGTTGCAGCTATGGTGTGTTACTTCCTTCAGTTTATATTCATTTTCTTCCCGCCTTTTTTCATCTTTTTGGTGGCCAGGTAATCATGATCACTTGAAACTAGGCTGCTAACCTTTGTAAACCTGGCGTAGGCTATTTTGATAGCATACGCCGCAGTTATAACAGTAGCAGCTGATAAAGGACTGGGACGTCATATGGAATACGTTGCGCAAAACCCCCAGAACGTCATGGACGTCGCCCTACTGAGCTTCGTCTCGCAGCCACTCGTCGTCATGTCTTGCGCGCTTGGCAAAACATCATTCGCTCTGACTCTGATTCGAGTTGCCGCCCAGCGATGGGTGATCAATTTGCTCTGGTTCTTGATCATAACAATGAACGTATTCCATGTCGTTATTTCATTCTTTGTGTTTTTTAGATGTCAGGATCCCCGTCATCTATGGAACCCACAAATACCATCAAATTGCTGGCCATCATCGGTTTTTGACGGATTAACCTTGTTCATCGGCTGTACGTATAACTTCAACTTTCATACCTGGCCACTAGCTAATGAGGATGTCCATGCAGCATACTCCGCAGCAACAGACTTTATTCTGGCCTTACTCCCGTGGGCAATACTATGGAAGCTTCAAATGAAAAGGCGTGAGAAGTTTGGCGTTGCGGTAGCTATGAGCCTCGGCATATTGTACGTATCATTGCCAGAGTGACGACGAAAATTAATCTAACCATTGGGATTATAGCGCCACGGCAATTGCAATCGTGAAGATTCAGCATCTTGTCGCGGATTCGGATGATAAGGACATCACATATTCTTTGGCATATCTCCTTTGGTAAGCTTTTTCTTTGCCGAGAAAAGATGAATCTCCATTCACCTGCTCGATCTTGCTAACAGGTACGACCGATAGGTGGGCTGGAGTTGAGAACGGAGTAATTTTGCTCGGAGCCTGTGTGCCAGCCCTACGACCGCTTCTGAGGAGAGTGTTTCCTGGGTCATCAGCAAAGAGCAGCAAGCAGCCTTCGGCGGATAGTCATCAACTCGTCACATTTTCCAACTATAATGTGTATGCGCCCAAAGCCAAGCGCGGGCACTGGAGCACGACCATCGAGACAGAAGCTCGGCCTGATGACCAGGTCAACGACTACAGCGAGCACTCCATACTCAAGGGCGGACGGGGAGAGTGCGAGGATATTGAAGGTCGGCAGCATACGAACAGGAGAGCCGGTTTGGATCGCGGCGATCTGCCAGAGTATCATATCACTAAGACGGTGCAAGTAGACGTGATTTACGACCATTGATGATCATGATGTACAAAAATGACGGGTATTTAGCGCAAAAGCAGAAATGAAAAGAAGGTACTTGAGCATACAGTGGTTTCTGCGTGAAAGTGTTTTTCACCAGATCTTCTGTTACGTCGACATCATAGGGCTTTGTATCACTTCGTGACAGCCTTGATGAACAACTCCCGGTGAGATTCAAGACAGTCTTTTATGCAATATAGTGAATACGAATATTCATGCCCTGACTTGCTACGGTGGCATTTGTGCAAATTCACTGGTCTGAAATGTTCAGCACATATTCAACGTCTGTGAACTCCTCTTGGGAGATGAGCATGAATGATGGCCTCTACCAGCTAAAATACTACTGCACCAAAGGAATCTAGTCAAACTTGCTTCAGGATTGACAAATGAGGCACCTGGTGTGGGAATTACTTGCAGCTCGTGGCGATGTCAGCTCGATGGAAACAACGCCGCTAAAGGCTTCCCAAATACAGGCGTGTGCAGACAAAATACATCAGCACTGATGACATGAAATACTGTGATTAAAAAAAAAACCCATTCATCTCGCAGACGAGGCTTGCACTACCGACTGTTGATGACGTTTCTCGTTCCTGACTGGACAGTTGCTCATGCAGGTGCTCACTCTATCGGCGCTAAAAATCTGGTGGTGATTGGTTGGCCGAGTGGTGGGCTTTGTTGTACCCAGACCGGGCGGTGCATCCAACGTCAACAGCCATCCAACGCCAACAAACAAACAGCTTTCACCGTCAAGAAACATCTTTTCATTGTCAACGGCATTCAACTTCAGCATCTGCTCAAACCGAGACAACGACTGAGCCTCTCATCTGACAGAGTAACACGCATAGTCTTTCAAACTCAACCCATCATCCGAAAGCAACCACTTTGCATAATGCGTGAGTGCAGAGTCGAGACCTGTAGGTTTGGCTGAGATTCGTGCCAGCATGTCTTCCTCCAGCGGCTCATCTCTGAGATCTGCTCTGGCCGACACGGTCAAGATTGTCGGATCTGCGTTGCCAGCCCTCAATCAAAGAATAGACGAAGAACCCTGGCCCTCTCAATCCTCCATGTCTGCTAAAATCCCACTTGCACATCTTCGTCGTGAGCTGAAACGTCTCTACGGTATCTTGTTTAGTCTGCATGTATTAGTTAAACGCCATGAGTACGCAGGGCAAACACTTCAAGATCATGCAGATTACGTGGTTCTCAGCCGGTGCAGAAGTACTCTTGCCCACACCAAATCATACATCAAGGCACTTGCCTCGGATGATATTGATATCGTCTGCGAGAAGCTCCGGTTATACGTGGCAATTTTGTCTCAGGCCTGTGACAAAGCCAACACCTTGGCCGGGATTCACCATGAGTTGGCGCCTATCACAGCCTCGTGCTCATCATCGTTGAAAGGCGAAGACACTATGAAGGCAGAGACGTTCTCCCTCGAAGGAAACTTGCCCCCATTGGAGGATCTGTACAAAGTAGCGTCTTCCCTTCGTCCGGATCGCCAACTAAACCACGAGGAATCGTCAGGGTCGGAACCTAGTGACGGTACCATTCTGGAGTGGATGCACGAAATCAACTCTCCGAGACACGATCGCGCACCACTGGAGCTTTATCCTGAGCATTGTTTGTCGAAAGTTCGCGATCGGCAACGGCCACGATACAAAGTGGCTGCCAGGCGATGGTGCCGATATGCAGATTCAAAATGGCACATCATCAGGGATGAGGCTGAGAAACTGTTTTCGAGTTCTCAGAGCAACAATTTCATCCAATGGTTCCTAGAGCTCAATCGGACCATGTTTCCACTTCATCACTTCAATGCATGCTGGGAAACTAGAGCGACAAGGACCATAGAGCTTACGAATGAACTCGAAAATGGGAGAATCACGCCCCTGCACGTAGCATCCATGCTTGGATTGTCCAAACTTTGCAAGTCGTTGGTATCAAAAGGCGCTGATGTTGACGCGACATGCTCTCTTGGTACTCCCCTATCCTGCGCTCTCCTCGGGTTTGGGGCTCTGTTTCACGACGAACCTTTTTCGTGGGAAATGCTTGTCTTACGCATGGAACCAACCAACGACGAGACAATAAATGCCCTTATCTGCTCTGGAGCCGACTGCAATATGGACCTCGGATTTCCTGACATGTGTTCAGTTGAAATCACACTGCCTATCCTCGGATTTTTGGCCTCGATGAAGGAAGATCGCTATGGAATGTTCGAGGATATCATGAAAGGAGGTGCCCTTATGGACTATAATTTTTCTGACATGCTAGCGAAAGCTTTTTCTGAAGGTCTCCATCACTGTGTCTTCAAAATGGTTATCGCCCAGTTGTTCGCCATTGCTTTGGGTCATGCCATTGGTTTAGACCCGGAGATATTTCCGTGGGAGTCCGCCGATGGAACTTGTAGCACAATTATCGAACTCATCGGAAATTACAAGATACCACTTCCAACGGATCTCAGAATGGCTATTCCCATAAATGACAAAGGTTACGATGACGCTGTGCGCAGTTGCGTCATCAACGGCGACTATGTCTACTTGTGGCGATTGGTCATGGATCCGCGATTTGACCCAAACCTCCCAATGAGCAGCGGTACAATCGCCCATATGGTAGCTGGCAGCCTTCATCATATGATGGTAAATGTTCTTATTTCGGCCAATTCCAATTTTAGGGCGCGAGATAGCCAAGGCAGACCCCCTATCATGTTGGTTGAAGACACAAAAACCCTCAGTATCCTCGTCAAAGAAGAGCCGCAATCCACAACGTGGGAGGATTATGAAGGGCGAAACATATGGCACTACGCTGCCGCCTCGAATGACCTTGCACTTATAACATGGCTCTGCGAGAACGACCCGAACATGCTTTCAAACATCAATAGCGTCACTAGAAAGGGCCGAACGCCTTTGACCGAGTCACTATACTTCATCGACCTGATTAGCAGAGAAGAGAAGTGTGTTTTCGCCCGTAAACCTCATGCCGCATACAAACTTCTGCAGCAGGACACGATAGACTGCGAGCTCGGCAACCAGCCGAACATCGCGCAGCTCGCTGTCCAGTGGGGTGAACTGGGGTTGGTCAATCTCCTGATTGCAAAGGGCGTTGATTTCAGAATCCTCGATCCGCAGGGCAGAAGCCTTCTTCACTCACTCAATACAGCCGCTAATCCGCAACTTGTGAAGCGGCTGGTGGAACTTTGCGATGGGTTGCCCACAAAATCGAAGGAAGGCGCTCTAGCAATCGAGTCGTTGTATGAGAATAGCTTCCCGATTGACGACACGGGTCTTGCGGTATCGAACCATCCTTCCTGTTTCTCAATTGTAGCCAAGGAGATATTTGAGCTCCTGCTTCCCGTGGAAGTGATCAAACATAATCAGGACGTTGGCGCAGAATGTTGGGCACGGTTTTGCCTTTTATGTCGGCGCCTTTTTCCGAAATACGGCAAAGACCAAGGTGGGCTGCCTAAAGTTCTTAAGGAATCCTTCGTCAACTTGATGATGTATCTGCATGAAATTCGCTGCGTCGGGTTTTATGAAAAAGAAACCGGAAGAGCGGGCATATTGGCCTTTTCTTCCGTGAGTAACGACGGAATCTCGTGGTCACTTGAAGTAAATCCTCTACTCGATTATGCGATCAAAATGGTTGACTGGAATGACGAAGAGTCGTGCCAGGACTTCTTTGCCACAGAGGCAGCCTTGCAGCTCTTAGCCGAAGCTATTCAACTCGAACGCCTCACAATCATAAATGTCTTGGCGCAGAGGGTCCCTTTAATGGCACCGATAGCCTCGATTGGCAACAGGTCCGCTCTAGAATACGCTGTAGGTTCTGAGAGGGGCCCGTTACGAACCTTTCAAGTGCTTGCAGCCTATATTAACTCATCAGAACTGAATGCAGCACCGCGAGACGTCTGCCTTGCACTTTTTAAGCCCACGGCGTGGCTCGGCGCTGAAAAACTCGACGAGCTACTTAACAGGGGTCTGTCGGTCAACACTCAAATTACACTGGGACCGCCCGATCGTCGTGTCACGATGCTGTTTCTAGCTGTATTGAATAAACATGAAGCCCTCGTACGACTGCTGCTTGACCGAGGAGCAGACCCTGCTCTTGGCACGCCCGACAACGCAATCTTGGCAGCGTTAGAGCGCGATGACAAATATATGCTTTCCCTTCTAATCGGGAAGCTCCCGAAGAATGCTGGTCGGAACTTCATGATAAGTCATTGGGAGGTGGAAGGGTCCTATCAATAGTTGACTTCGCCCGCGAGGAGGAAGCGCACGAAGCTCTCGATCTAGCTCTTATCACGCACCGAACTACGCTTATTATAAAATTCCCCCAGCAGGGTCAACGGTGGGACACTGGCCAATTTGGCTGTCATGCTCAAAATCTTGAGTCGACATGGCATTAGCGTGAGCCGGGTTGATGAGCAAGGGTGGACATTTTCCATCTTGCGTCGTTACAATCGAATCAGAACCGGCTGGTTTTGTTGCTGGTATTTGTCATGGGACGGAAGCGGATCCTGCCGAGATCGTTGCTCAACAGAGTGATGTGAGCGATGGATGAGAAGGGTCCACCACCTCCAGCCTCGTGAGTGACATGTCGAGAAGATCATGATCGTGACCGTGTGTTTTGTGAATTCTTGCCTGTTTTCAGCTTAATAATCAGAATAAGCCACCTGCTGCTGATTCGCACTGGTCGTCAATTACCAGGCAGTTTTGGAAACAAAAAAAAAAAAATAGCAAAATACTGTAGATCACATCTAAAGTATATTTAGTCTAGGCTGGTCTTGGCTCTTCACATTGTGGCAAATTGAGATTCTTCAACTACAGCAAGGCTACTGTCGGACTTACCTCAGCATTCTTATGCATTTTATGCTATCTAACGCGCCACAGAGATTATGCACTACGGAGGTTTATTCAAGGTGCTTCCTTAACAGTAACTAATAGCCCCTTACTACCGATCAAAGGCGTTTGTTGAGGGACCGAGCTTAGAGCTTTTACCCAAAACGGAAGGTAGTACCTCTATATACATATTTCTATACAAAGATACATCCTAAATTCTCTTACTAGTTAAAGAGGGTTATAGCTCTTTCTATTATATAGATGAAGCCCTTAAAACATTAAGAATTAAGAATTGCAGTTAAAGTATTATTAAATTTATTAGGGATTACAAACAACTAGACAGAGCCAATAGGGTAAGCAGTTATATTGACTAAAGCTTGGCTTCCTTTGATTTCTATGTGCACGCAGCTATAAAGATAACGGGCTGCGCAGGCAAAACCCCTGTAATCATGTAAGAGACCTGCTGGCAAAGCCAGGTCAGGCCCACAGCCTGCGAAGGACCTTATAAAATCATAGGTAATCTCTTTTCATTAAAGATAATTAGGTTAATATAGTGTATTATTGTTAATTTTAAAGCTAAATTATAAAGCAAAAGGAGTTGCCTAAACTACGTATTCTATGCTTTAACTAATAAAGGAATTTAGGAATGTACCTTTGCATAGAAATTTATATTGTGTTGGGGGACCTAGGACCCCGCCGACACAACCATGTAGGGATAGGAGCTTGATACACATATAAAGAGGACTCGCAGGCGTTATAGTTAGTTTTCTTTGATCTATCTTCGTCAGCACAGAAGACAGTCAATTGATGACTATAAGTTGCTTTATTAAATGAACTCAACGGCTTAATAAGTGTTTTAAAGATTTGAAGACTAAAATCATTGTGCTCTTAGTTGACTATCTAGAGATTGTGAGGTCCCGCGCAGGCTGCGGTTCCTATCTGGCTCCGCCAGCGGCCCCCCCCCCCCTTTTGATCACGGGGGTTTCGCCCACGTAACCCCTTATTTTCGACTTTGCGCGGACATAGAGAAAAGGAGGCCAAGCTTTAGTCAATATAACTGCCTAGCTGTCGGTGATACCTAACAGAGATGATGCAACTGCATATAAAGATTATAAGGAGTTAAGCAGTAATACCTAATAAATAGTTTGATAATCTTTTAAGAGAGCTAACTTTTAAGATAGATAACTTATATGCAGCTACGCTAGCTAATAATATTAACTATCTAGGAATTGCAGCTCTACGACAAAAGCCACTATCGTGACGCGCGATAATTGGAGGCATCACGAGACTAGTGATTGAGGCCCTTAGTTGCTGCTGCTTGTTCAGAATCCATTGCTGCGCGTTTAATTACTCGTGTTTTCCAAGAAAAGTAATCTTCCTGCGTGCCAGATGCGGCTCGGTCTCGTGTGGATACGAGCTAGCGAAGACAATAGGGGGCGCATGAGCAGGGGAGTGTCTCGAACTGGTGTGCATCATAAAAAATATGATAAAAATAAAATGCTCGGCACGACTTTTGAGTGAAGTAGCACACAGCACAGCCGCAAAGGTCTAGATTAAAAGTGGCCGGTCGGTGCAGTGCTAGCCTCGTACGTACAAGGGTAAAACCGGAGTCTTTTAAATTTATTATTATTCGGCAGAATAGATGAGTTAGCTAGGTTAAACTTCTAGAAAGATGCAAGAATAGGGCCCAGGTAGGGCTTAGTGTGCAGCATGCCGCTTCCGAGTCAGCCGGCTTTCTGCGGCCAATCACGGCTTTTGATCGGCGCCGCGGCCGGCTAAGCGGCACGTAGAAATGATTTTGGACGGTCTCTACAGTAAAGAACGATAAAGAAGCTGGTTATTAGATTGAGGTTTCTACGTAAGCCGAAATACCTCTATTACCCACCAGTCCTGGTTGCCCAGTCATATTAACCCTATAGGGTGTGCGGTATATTTACATAATAGCTTTGTTTATACCTCAATTCACATTACGTACTCTAGATTTCTTTTGCGATATTACATTCTTTCCCCGTTGTATCAATACTCAGAGTTTCTTCCTTAATTGGTGGACAAGCACTGCATATTGAGGCAAAACTGTGTTAAATACCGTGTGCCTAGTATACACCGACTAGAGAACCATGAGATACCAGTAAAAAATACCGTCCAAGCACCATGATTCAAGGGATCAGAATTTTCCCCGTTGTATAATTCTGTTGCTGTACGCTGTTAAATGGGTACTATTGTGTGGCAGCAACAAACTTTGTGTAGTTTAAGGTTAAATCTATGTTAATTTGTGCAGAAATAGAATGCAGCATACAGCAATGAAATCATGCAACGGTCCTTTGACTCCTAAAAGCAGCAAAATCTCTTTTCAATTGCTGCTAGCGCCAAGCCTGTTCTAGGCTTATACGAAAGAAAAGTGGAACGTGGCATGAAGACTTCACGGGTTACTCTGTCCGCAGTCACGGGCTCCTCTGTCCGCAGTCACGGGCTCCTCTGTCCGCAGTCACGGGCTCCTCTGTCCGCAGTCACGGGCTCCTCTGTCCGCAGTCACGGGCTCCTCTGTCCGCAGTCACGGGTGCTCCGTAGCCGCGACGCATTGCCGAACCTAGATAATAACTCAGTTACTCTATATGTAACTTCAAGTCGTACCAAGATATCTATGATGCTCCGCGTTTTGTCGGAGAAGCTCAGCCGCCCGTGGCTGACATATGGGATTGCCGGATTTGTCCGCCCTCCGAACGGAAGCAAAGTGCAGTTGCAAACCCAGCCCCTACATCCTAAACCCCTGTCTACTTTACGTGAGAATAACATGGATGAGCGTTTTACGGGCGCTCGGGTACGATATATGACATTGTCTTGAGATCTCATGGACACTAGGGGGATTTTTAGCAAGATCCGCATCGCAGCTTTGCCATGCCATCCCTTGCCCTGCGACTTTTTGCGACTACACAAAAAAAAAATAATAAAAAAAGATTCTCAAATATACCATGTAGCAGACTGATCTTCCACTGGTCACTTTATGCCGCCGCCTAGATGTTGTAGAATGACTCAGGGATAGGAGTGTAGCTTACAACTCCGAGTCTCTACTTGTAGCAGTTTAACCTGGTTGAATCACACGTCATAAACTAATATACCGGGCGTAAATGTCCGGGTTTGCCAAATAAGTCCATTGAAGCCGAGCCGAAGCGGCTGTGTGATTCAATTGCCGACATGGCTATGGCTGGGAGGCAACTGATAGAAGTCTTTTGCGCATCTGATCACGTCTGGCTGCTAGGCCAGCTGATGCTTGGCCGGAGTCAGTTTCAGCAGTTATTGGCTATTCTATTCCCCCATTTGGAGAGGCCTCTTGGTATTATTGGTGGCAAAGTATTGCCAACCTTTTTGGAGATCAGCAGATGCTATCAAAATTTTGTGTATATGAATCCAGCATGTCCCCTAATTATACACCTTGTAATACACACATTCAGCCCTCACAAGTCTCACATCTCATGAAATCCCAAAATCCCATAATTCACAATGTCCAGTATCATGAGACCAACTTTAGAGTCATCAACCCTGTTGTTGGCACGCTATCCTACCCCAACTCTATATGAAATCGTCGCGTCTCGCTGGAACGCGATATGTGCAGTCATTGCAATTATCATCGCAGCCCAGCTTGGAAGCATGATATACAACGCAAGAATCCATCCTCTTCGCAAGATCCCCGGCCACTGGCTCAGCTGCTCCAGCTCCCTCTGGATTCGCTGGCAGAGATGGCACGGCCGGCTGTCCTTCAAAGCCGATGATCTGCTGACTAAATACGGTCCCATCGTACGAATCAGTCCCAACATGGTCCTCCTGAACGACTACGAGGCTGTTGAGAGAATATTTGTGCGAAAGGACCTCGATACAGCTCCTTCTTCCGTCCGGGCCTTGCGTGTAGGCGGCCACGACTGGACAGTAACATATCCTCAACACTCCATCGCACGACAACGCAGACATCCAGTAATGATTGCAACGACGACCAAATACCTCAAGTTCTGGCATGAGACCTTCGTGACGAACATCGATGAGATGATTCAGAACATGGGCAAATCTGGCGGCGCCAGGTCTGAAGACATTGTGCATCACTTGCGGATCTGTACGCTCAAAAACTCCCAGGTGATCATGGGCGGCTCCAAGACAAATCTCCCCACTGAGGGTTTTGGCTCCGTAGTCGGCGAGTACAACTTCCTGGTCGTCTGGCGACTATGCCTGCCGAGGTGGCTGTACGTCTGGCTCAAATATAGCCCCTTTTCAGACGCTCGTTTCCGCATCCAGTCAAGCGATAAGCTATACGATCTGGGTGAGGAGATCTGCCGACAGGCCGAGGCTGGAAACAAAGAGGGCAACCCAGAAGCCGTTCCCAACGTATACAGCCTCTTCACCGACAAAGACGCCAAGTATCCCACCCAAACCTGGCGCCGTCCCGCCCTCAGCGCCGAATTGGCTGGCCAAGTGCTCGCCGCGACCGAGACAACATCATCTGCCCTGGCATTCATCTTCTACGAGCTAGCCAAGAACCAGCCTCTACTGAGCGAAGTATACAACGAGCTCCTCTCCACAGACGATGACGCCGACTTGGATACCTTGAAGCTCCTGGATTCCTGCATCAAGGAAGGCCTCCGCTTCCGCCCGCCTGTTGCCCTGACGGGAAGCCGCTTGGTTCCCAAGGGGGGTCTCAGTGTCCTCGGCTACTATCTGCCCGAGGGCACCGTCGTCACAACACAGTCGCTGTCGATGAGTCGGCAGCGACCGGACTTGTTCCCCGACTGCAACGAGTACAACCCTAAGCGGTGGCTTGACGACGTGATGGGGGCCGAGAAGCGCCGCCTGCTGGTCCCGTTCGGACTTGGTTCCCGGAGATGCCCAGGCGGAAACATGGCTCTCTATCAAATGCGGCTTATTCTTGCTGCAACGATTCGGAATTTTGTCATCACGGTGGCTCCGAAGACTACTCCCAAGGCGATGGAACCATTCGAAGCTAATGGATACCGCTCGCGCCACGACAGATGTGACCTCATCTTTACCCCTCGAGAACTAAGACGGAGTGTCTATTCCTGTTGCTAAGTCTTTGACGAAATTATCAGAGAAGTACTTTCTGAATCAAGAGTTTGTTGAACATAGGTCGGGATGGTATCCATAATCCGAGCTGGTCTGGGATAGTTCATAAACGCAGTCAATAGTTTTTTCCCTTTGTATTTTTATACTTTCTTTCTCCCCTCCAGGAAGAGGTTAAACTATTGTATAGCTAAGCAGCAGTATCTCTAGTCTTCTTTTTTATCTTACTTTCTATTTTAAACTTTTTCTCTATATTCTTCTTTAATTTTATATCTTCTTAATTTTTTTTTAATTTTAGCTTCTAAACTAGCATTTTTTTATTAAAGATATTATTCTTTTTAAATATTTATATTTTAGGTACTAAGTTTATTAGTACTAGTCTTTAAGTGTTATATTTACTAACCTACTTATAGACTCTTATAGTTAATCTATTTAGTAAGTTAATACTGCTTTGTTAGTTATGTAGTTTTTAGGTGGTAATAAGGTGCTGTTTTTGTTTGTATACTGTAGTCTATGCTAGCAAATAGGAGATTACAGCGCCTTAGGATGTTGAGCAGAAGTGTTAGGTGCCGTAGATAGCTGGGCAGAGACGATAGGGCAGATAGTTGTATTTACTAAAGCTTGCCTCCTTCCGTGCAAGCTGTCACGAAGAAAAGGGGTTTTATAGGCGAAACCCCCGTGATCACGTGGGGATCCACGAGTGGAGCTAGGCTAGGCCTGTGGTATGCACAGGGCCTTACAAGAAGGGTAGACATACAGACTTAGGCAGGACTTGATGTTAGCAGGATTTGCAAGAGAGATGTACAGATAAGAAAAGGAAGGGACAAGAGAAGGCAACAAAGACTCCTTATATATACTATGTGTGTGAGGGCCTGCGCAGACCGCGGGCCTAGCCCAGCCCTACCTGTAGACCCCTATGTGATCACAGGGGTTTCGCCTATAAAACCCCTTTTCTTCAAGACAGCCCGCACCTAGGAAGGGAGGAAGTTAAGCTTTACAATAAAACTGCCTGCCCTATCGTCTCTGCTCAGCTATCTGCGATCCCTAACAATGTGCATGCATTTAAGTTTTTAGCCCTACATTTGAATTTTTAGTGTAAGGCGCTAGCACGTAATTTGTAGTATATATTAAGTTTTTAGCTATATATTTAAGTTTTTTTAGCGTTAGCTAATTATATATACTATAGAAGTAATAACAAGTTAACTTTTATAAGTATACTACCTTTATAGTTCTAAACCTACATTTTATCTACTTTATTATAGTTTTTATATGCACATTGCAGGGCGCGCATTTAAGTTTTTTTCGGCGTCAGCTAATCGCGTACACTGCAGGGCTCTAGGCAGCAACAAGTTAACTTTTGCAGGTATGCTACCTCTACAGTCCTAAACCTAGATTTTATTATAGTTCTTATATAGTTTTTATATAGTATATTATAGTTCTTTAGTTAGTATATAAACTAAATATATAGTGTTTGTTATAATTACCTTATGCAGTGCTTAGCACTAATTTAGGGAGAAAAATTCATCATTGATCATTGATACTTTCTTTCTTTTCTTTCTGGTCACGCAAAAGCAGCTGGACTCAAAACAGAAGGTAGTATCTCTGCATACGGAGTGCCCCCTCTTTCTTTATGCACATATAGTTAAAGGTGTATAGGTCGCCATTTGGACGCATAGAATTTATATAGAGCTCAGACGCTGGATTCTGGGAATCTTCCAAAAACAATATTTTTTACTGCATTGTTTTTCTTTTTCGTGCTTTGTAGTTGGCAGGAATAGTTTGTGTTGAGTTGTGTGTTAGAGTCGTGGCCAGAAAGGGGGATTGTAAAAGGCCCCTCTGCAGCAAAGATGCGTGCGAAGGTACTATCTTACATTTTGATTCGTTGCACGGCGTGCTCGGAAAATTGGATTATGCTGATGCAGTACGTGGTCTCACCAAGCAAATTGAACTTCTCTCACAGGAATTAGGACCTGTGATTGCTAGAAGGCTTCTGTTTGGTTCGAATTTGTTCAGAGTGACTAGACGCCAGAGACAGAGCTCGTTTGCCGGTGACTAAAAACGTGCAGAGCAGACGAACTATCAAAGGCTGCTAATAACAAGCGGGGGACTATCCATGTAGAAAACTTCCTTGGGTTCATACAGCGTAATTTTCCCTTTGCATCTTGCAACCATATCCCACAAGATGGCTTCCGCTCAGGCTCACGGCTGTTTCTACTGTGGGCGTCTCGCCAAGATGCGATGCTCTCGTAAGAAAAAATCCTAAGCCCGAATTCAACCCTACTAATTTCACTAGTGTCGAGTTCAAGAACGGTGCGCCCTTCTTGAATCTCGCGATGGAGAATATCGGCCGCAAATGCGGCTGTGTCCTTTTAAGGAACTCACGGTGGCCAACATCCAGCGTAAAGAGGCAGCGCTCTCATTCATGCAATGTTCAACTACCTATAGCATGCTTAGGCCACTTAGTCACAAATTGCTGCCAGGTAAGTGTACCATATGTAGCGTTAACTTTCATGGTTTCGGGCTGAGACATGGCAGAAGCGTTCTTTGTCCTGGAGCTGGCTTATTTAAACGTTTTCTAGCCGGTTCGTCAATGCAAAATGGTCCTACCTATGCTTGTAGAGAGAAACTAACACGTTATATCAAAGGTGCACAGTTTACTTGTGGACGAAACGTGGATTGTCGACGCAACGGGTGCTAAGTTTGGAATTTGAAATGTGCTGAAATCTTACATCGAGGACGGAAAGTGGACAGGGATCCATGTCACACGCTCTGTTACTAGAGGCACGGGGGACTTGATAACAAATTCATGTGCCACTTCGACCCAAACCTCAACAGGGTTCGGATATAGAGAGGCGAGCTTAACTTCACTTTGCCGAATATATCCGTGGGCCAAGCACCAAAAAGAAAATGCTTGATGGCTGCTCACACGATTTCGAGGTTCAGCTTCAGGAATACCACATGCACAGTTCAAGAACTAGGCTTCCAGAAGAAAGTGGTCACCTTTTTGGACAGACACACCTCTAGTCTTGATTAATATAGTACTTAAATCCTGACTAAATTCTAATAAGATATGAGGTTTATTGTCATGGGACATGCACAGCGATGATCCAACGATGATAGGAACGGTGATGATCTCTATAATCTCTCTGTGTAGCATACAGCAATAACTAGCAAAGAGGTCAAAAGCAAGATGAAGAAGAAGAAGAAGAAGCCAATAACTCATAGAGTAGGTGACGTGGGCGTGGGCCATGTGACCCAACATTTATTCATGAACACGGACGCCGATCTGCCGCATTACAAGCATCTCGTACTATACCTAGCGTATGCGTCCGGTGGAAATGGCGCGTCGCTAAAATTACATTTAGCGGCTAAACAAAGCTGACGTTTGGAGCTTTTCGGCACGCAGAGAAAATGGCCCGGTTGTGTCTTGTGCTGCCCGGCACGGCATGTCATCTTTATCTGTGTCAACAAATTTAATGTTGTCGTTAAAGAGTTTAGCAAGCTGACCACTCACAGATAAGAGCGTGGACCCAATATTTCCTTGACGCCTCTCTCGGGATACCACACCCCCCACCCCCTGCTCGAACTTGCTAACATCATTTCACACGCAAAAGAGCCAACAGGATTGTGAGGCGTGCAAGTCCCTCTTTGTAGACTTGGCATTATTTGTGCTTTCATGTGTTGTATTATGGTGTATTATAGGTTTATGGTAAATTATATGACCTTGTACGCTTGACAAGGCAAGACAAACATACCTAAGGTACCTAGGGATCTAGTCACACCAGCCCCGTTGGACACGCAAAATGTCAAAAGTACGTACTTCTGTCCAGTCCGCTTTTACACACCCTCCCGTGTATCAAATGATCTCATTGGACATCATTGCGGGGACTTACCGCCACGCCTGTCCCTTGAAGCAGGGAAGCAATTGTTCGTCTCGTGTAACGGCCAGACATGCTTATGATTGGCCGCCACCGCGACGTAGCGTCTACCGTTCAGTAATATGCACAGAACAGTCTTTATGGACATGTCCTATATTAAATAGCATTCTCAACGCGGCATGTAACCAAGATCATTCCTCATCAGCACGATCTTGAACTAGATCGATCATTGCCAATATCCTCTCCAAGTCGGTATTGCTCAATCAAGTCATCCCTTATTCGCAAGATTCTAACTAATCGATCATTGCCAACATTCTCATCAAGTTGTCATTTTTTCACCTAATTCAATTCATTTTTTTTCCAAGACCTTGACTGTATCAATCGTCACCATGTCATCCAACTCCGGAGCGGACCAGACCCCAGAAACCACTCCTGATTTTATTCCCCCCCAATATTTCACCAGCGAGGAGATTGCAGATTATCGAGCGCAATTAGCCCTCCTCGAGCAACGAGCGGCGTATCGTGCCCAGAATGGTGGCCGCTCACCCAGTCCCGAACCAGAGACCCCGGACATCATGCCGGACAGAATATTGTCTGCGGAGGAAGCAGAGGCCGACTATCAAAAGAAGCCGGCTCTCCTCGGTAAAGACAATGTTGAATACAAAACTCAACGACCCGATTCGGCGAATTGAGAATAGAGTGAAGAATATGAGGGGATGCGATGTTTGGTTTACCGAAGGTGTCAATTGATTCCGTGAGATGTACATTATTGCAGAGGCTACTTAGTACAGACCGACGAGATTGATATGAGATCTTTGTCTTTGTAAGCTGCTATATATTTCAACAGGACTCGATATCCTAACTGAGGAGTAACGATGCTGTGTACATTAATTTGGGCATATTGCTTAGCAGTAGCTGAAAAGGTGTCTGACATCAGCTATGTGCGGAAACCAAGTGAGAAGACAGGCTGGGTTTAGCCAGAGAGCTTGATTCTCACAGACATTTAGATCACATGTTAAGGTTGCGAATACGGCCTTTTGTGGAATAACTGCAACTCTGACGTTTTGTAAGCTGCGCCTTGCTAAATTGTTGTTAATTGACAACGCCGATGTGCGATGCTCATGCCCGGGTGTTGACTGGGGCTAACGTCAAAGGTTGCGCCTAGGCTGCGATTACTGTCACCTTGTCATAGCCTATGACCTCAACATAAGGAATGATGACACTGCAGAGCTACCATCGAACCTCCGCTGGGCTGGGAAACGGATGGACTGTGTGGATTATGTAGGTATTTCAAAGGACGCTCCTCTTATCCCGTCTTTGTCAGACTCCGATTTGTTGTTCCATGTACACGAATGATCTGTCAAGATTGTGTGTCTGTGCACACTTGTGGACACGGCTTACTCTCAATGATAAAAGTTGCTGTAAATTCCCCCGAGTGTCCCGATTGGGCATCTGCTACATCCATTCCCGTCCAATCTCAGCTCCATGCCATCTTCGCTTATCAGTCCGGGATTATGTCGTGGTTGATGTGTTCTTGGGAATGAACTTGGCAGCACGAAGACAGCTGGTGGCATGTTACGCAACGAAACGTATGCATCTCGCGGCGGCATCATTCACAGTACATCAACGTCGGAACTTTCATGATAATTCCATTAGCTAAATCTCACAAGGGAATCCTCCCGGCTCTGAATAACTCCAATAAAAAAACGCCAGATATGGTCGTAAACAGATTTCCACAAACCCCTCGTCAGCCCCATGTCCCGCCGCCGCCACCCCCCTTGCCTCCCCTCCTCTGCGCACTCAACCTCCACTCATCTACTCCCGCAAACCTATTATACAATGGCTGGATTCTCTCCGTCGCCTTCCTCCTGCTCAATCTATCACTCGGCGCAACCTTGAAGAACGTCGGCGCCGCTTCAACCAGCCACTTTGGGTCAATCGAGCTCGTGCAATGCATGTACTCCTTCGTTGTCAGGACGAGATCATGGTAAATCACCCACTCAGCCTGCTTGCCGAAGAGCGCCGAGCTAGGATGCAAATACACCGGAGTTCCTTCCGTCAGCGTCTTGTAACCCTCCTGCGGATCCTTGCGGGCGGCGTTCCGGAAGAACCCTGAGCAGAGCGCCCTTCGAACCTTGTCTGTGTTGCGCCCACATGACACAATTGGGTGTTTGTACCGTTCCATGATCTTGACGAGTTGGTCCCGGACGTCCTTTGCGCGGTTCATAGACCGGGCTTGGATGAAATTTTCGAAACACCAGGGCTTGGAGTACCCGTTCTGCTTCCACGAGTTGTACACATTCAGGAGAGTGAGATGGTCGCCATGCGGGTCGTGGAACTTGGCCTTCTTCTGGTCCGCGAGGGATTGTTTTTCCTTGGGGCGGTAAAAGACAACACCCTGCAGGGACAGCATGGCAATAATGCTAAGGGCCTCTTCAGAGCAGTTGTGGTCCACCGCAGCAAGGAGAACCTTGGCTGACGAAGGATCCATCGGGAAATCGGCCATTTTGCGACCCAGACGAGTGAGTAGACCTTCGTCATCCAGAGCGGACAAGGCATATAACTCTTCTAAAGCCGTCAGCATAGTTTTAACGGGTGGAGGGTCCATAAAGTCGAAATGAATGAGGTCATTAATGCCCATGGCTTTAAGCATAAGGATGGTATGTGAAATGTTTTGCCGCTGAATTTCAGGTATCGTAGTCGGCAGCATTTCTGACTGATACGCTGCTTCAGTATAAAGTCGGAAGCATTTGCCTGGCCCAGTTCGTCCAGCTCGTCCAGCTCGCTGATTAGCCTGGGCTTGGGAGACTGGAGTGATGACAAGCGAGTCCATGCCGAGCTTAGGGTCGTAGGCATTCTGTTTCACAAATCCTGGATCGACGACATAGTAAATCTCGTCGATAGTGATGGAAGTTTCGGCAATGTTTGTGGCGATGACCACTTTCCGGGCACCAGGTGGTGCTGGGTCGAAGATTCTGCTCTGCATTTCTGGGGGTAGTTGGGCGTAGACAGGCAAAATCAAAAGGTCGGGAACCGACGGCCCTAGCGCTTTCATTCGCTCATAAAGAATCTCGCAAGCCGTGTCAATTTCCTCCTTGCCGGTCAGGAAGAGAAGAATGTCACCCTTTGGTTCCGTCAAATGGATCTGCATAACTGTGACTAGCGCTGCATCCAGATAGTCCGACTCTGGCTCTCTCGAGTATAGAATCTCGACCGGGAAAGTTCGACCAGGAATAGTAAAGATAGGGCACTCGTTGAAGTACGATGAGAACTTGTCGGCATCGAGCGTAGCCGAAGTAACAATAACCTTCAGGTCTGGCCTGCGCTTAACCGCCTTTTTAAGTAGGGCAAAGAGAACGTCAGTGGCGATTGTGCGTTCGTGAGCCTCATCCAACATAATAACCGAGTATCGTTTCAAGTCCATGTCCATTAGAATCTCTCGCTGCAGCATACCATCCGTCATGTACTTGATTCTAGTCGAAGCGCTAGTGCAGTCGTCGAATCGAACAAGATAGCCAACCTCTCGTCCGAGCTTGCAGCCAACCTCTTCAGCAACACGCTTGGCAACTGACATAGCGGCGACTCTTCGCGGCTGTGTACATCCAACGATGCCTTTTTCGGCGAAACCGGCTTCGGCGAGGTATTGGGTTAGCTGTGTGGTCTTCCCAGAACCTGTCTCGCCAACAACAATCAGGATCTGATTCTCCTGGACAGCCTTAATGATTTGACTGCGGAAGGCGAACATAGGCAGAGATTCGCGCTGTTCTTTCATGCTTAGGTTAGTGCGCTTAACCAGCGGTTGACTCTTAGGAACTACAGCCCTCTTCCACTCAGGAACCTCTTCCGTCCCAGCATTCATCCTGGCATTTCTCAAATCGCTGGCGAACGTGCGCTTATCAGGATCTGCCATAGGATCATGCCACTGAGAAGAAAGATTTTCATTTTGTTGTTTGTCCTTTGCTGCAGCATCTGCCTCTTGCTGCTTCAGTTCCCTTCGCTCCTTTGCTATTGCCGCGCCAGACATGGCAGCCCGGTTCATAGAGCCGTCAGGGGCCTTGACAACACGTATAGGAGAGAGCTCCAAGGACTGCTTAGTCTGTCCAGCTAAGAAAGGCGGTTCCTCCTCTCGAACTTCAATATCCACTTCCTCTTCTAATTCCATTTCTCCTTCGCCGCGGAGTGTCGCGTTGAAGTCTTCTTCCAAATCGGGATAGTCAGAAGCTTTAGCTACTCCGGATGCTATCAGTTGTCGAATTTCCCATCGTTCGGGAGACGTCATTCGCTTCTTGTGGTATTGGTTTCTGGGAGGTCCGGTGCCATCGCGCGGCATTGCTGAGCTGTCATCTACAAAGCCCTTTCTGCCGCGACCACCAAGAGCTTCCATGTTGGCTCCTGTTGTAAGGCGCGCCTGTGGTTGGAGATCCATCCCAGTCTCTTGGTCAACATCCTTCATAGACAGTCCGATCCTTTTTCCTTCTATGCTAGTCACCTTGACCCAAACATCTTGATTTTTGGATAGCAGATCTGCCGGATTGTTGACTCTTTGCCCCGAAGTTATGCGCGATATGTGCACAAGTCCGTCTACTCTCCCACGCACATGATGCAGGTTGACAAAGGCCCCGAAGTCCTTGAGACCAGTAACATGTCCTCGGTAGATTTTATGCAGTTGCGGAGTGTCATCGATCTCTCGTTCTGGCGCTCTCCGAAACGCATCGTCGTCGTCAGAGTAATCATCATCATCATAACGTCGGCCGCGCCTGTCTGTGCGAGCACCTCTGAAGCTGTCGCGCCAATCTTCGTCACCCCTATCTTGGGAGCGCGATCGTGACCTTTGCCGGTCTTTTCGTCGTCTTTCGCGCGATCGTGATCGGTCTCGTCTCCTCCTCCGCGAATCCTTGCTCTCTAACTGGGGACTTCTGCTACGTTTTCGCGAAGCCTTCTCTTTCTTTGCTTTGCCTTCTAAACCTTCCAAGAGTGCCAGCGTATCATCTATAGCATCACCGTCGGGCTCAACTTCCTTGTCCGCCAGCGCAAGGCCACTGAAGACCTTCTCCTTCTCTTCGAGCGTCCGGGAACGATGCTCATTGCTGTTGCTGCCACTGCTCTTCCCTTTGAACTTAGGGTGCATAGCAAGCACCAAGCGATCCAGACTATCGACTAGACTGGGTGGAAAGTCGGCGCCGATAGTGCTGAGCTTTTCGCGAAACTGCTCAGTGCTGGAGCATTCAAGACGCTGGGCGATGAGAAACTCAGCGAGAGTCTTGTCATTAATGCCCACATGATTTTGTAGCTCGGACGTCACTTTCGAAACGAGCGAAAGCAGCTCAAGGTTCAAGAGGTCGTCCATTATAGGCGCTCATGTCCTGCCCGGAGCAGGTCGGATGTCGAGACCTATATCTTGAATTGCGCGCAAGCTCCAAATTTTTGGACAGCATCAGTGACAACAGCGGGTAAAAGCCGGGACGCCATCTTGATTTGGGGGGAGGGGTGGGGTGTGTGACCAAGTACCTACGTACCCTATACCAAAGTTAATCTTCCGTTGTCCACAAAAGTGTCAATTTCGACGTTACACAGCATCGTAGCATTAATGCGACGACAAGGCACAAGGTTACACAGCATAAGCGCAGCACTGAGGGTGTGTATCCATTAACGTACTCGATACAGACGCAGGCAACGAAAACACACATTGACATATCCAAGTACTAGAATTACTATCATAACGAAATTCCCTATTATCCCGAGGCAATGATTCTATCGTACCAAACTCTCGTTCCATGCCTGCCAGAACTGATTATGCCACCCAACCACACATTTCATCTTCTCAGGCGGATCTGGCTTCCACGCAATTAGATCCTTAGCAGGATCTTGTAGCCTCACGTTGTCTGAGGTGAACCCTTTAAGTTCCTTAATCATCTTGGCCTTTTCTATCGAGTATTCCAAATTAACAGTTGGCACGACAGCAATCTTGCCGTAGCCATTGAACCAGAAATCTTTGCAGAGAAGCTGAGGTTCGCCCTGTAAACACTCTCCACCCGTCTCGTTTGACGCTCTGAAGCGCACACCATGAGCCAACAGAGGCTCAGCTGTGAACGCCACCGCGCCGTTCCAGCACATGAATACCTGGAAAGGCACCTTCTCAGCAAAGCGATTCTTGGTTTGCTCGTCAGCATTCCAGAACAAGTTCGGCGCCTTTTCCCAGGACCCGTTATGTCCAATCTCGAAGAACGTGTCGCCATTTATGGTGCGCGCGATCCATACGTCGTAGAATGTTGGTTCGTCGATAACGTGCGTCCAGTCCATGGCACAAGTCATGTCGGCGCCATTGACATTCCTTTGATGAAGTAGCTCGAGTATATCGTCGGCGCACGCGGCCACATCGTTGACGAATATAACGGTTGGTTTTGCGTGTCTCTTGAATCCGCTGGGAGGAGACAGGAGTGGTTCGAGAGCCAAGTTCCGGAGCTGTGCAAGACGGACTATCCGATTTTCCTTGGAAGGGTCAAGGTCAGTGGAGTTGAAAAAATAGTTGATCCCTAGATTCTTCAATACTGGGGTGAGAGCGGAGAGCACATCGGCAGTGCCATCTGGTGAGTTTCCTTCCACGATGGAGAGCGCGCAGCGGCGTGGGCCCAGAAATTTGATGGCGTCGACTATATTGCCGATCAAGACGGGCAAAAGGGGGAGATTGTTTCGCAAGTTCAGAGCAAAGAAGTACTCGACCGAGGATCTTGATGACGTGCCGGAGAGGTCTGCATATCGTGTTATATTAATTGCTGGGCAGTCAAGACCGCGCAGTGAAGAATTTGTGTTTAAGATTGCTTCGACATAGCGGCGGATTTCGGCAGCCGGCAATATACTTCCTATATACCATGAAAAGGAAATTAAGTCAGTAATAGCATGGCCGAGTCTGGCGTGCAACTGACTTGGTTACATAGAAAGAAAATAACAAGGAAACAGAACAACAGAGGCAAAATGGATCGCACCATCGGGGATCTCGTCATAGTTGGGATGGTTAAAGGCCGCGGAATACCTCCATGAATCGGTCAACGGACTTATCACCCATCTCTCTGTGCCCAGGCGCCGCACTACAGCGATGAAGAAAATGGATGTCAATAGCACCAGCAGCAGTTTCTCTCGTGTTTTCATTATGGAAACAACAGTATAGCAGTCCGCTTAAAGAAATGGCGCGAGCTGCTGCACTGCGAAATAGGGAGGGCGAACGAGGACGAATACGAAAGAAGACAGTAAAAGAGAAGGGGACGACGACAAAGAGAAAAAGGACAGGTATTATACTCCACTTCCTCGCATCAACCCGGCACTGCTCAGCTAAGGGTTGATTGGTTAGTTACCATGATAACATGTGAATAGTGATTAATTACCTCATTGGTGCCAGGCTGGCTCAAACCGGGTACTGACAAGGATCATAACCCAATCAAGCAGGCTAGTTTAGACTTGGTTCTAAATCACTGTATGATTACAGTACTGGAAATCGTTTTGCTTTCAAGAAGCTTACAGTACATATCTCGCAGTTCCTCCACAAAGCCAGCGACCAGGGCAGGCTGTCCCCCTCGCTTGTTCCTAGAGGCCGCGAGACTATAGAGCTATAGACCAACTAACACTGAGCTATGTGACGTATGCGCTATTTAATCATAGTGACTTACATAAGAAGCTTCACACCCTCTTCATGTATCGGAAACAGGAAAGTGTGTAGCAACAGGCTAATTAGCGGCATCAACCCTAATGCTGTCAGAAGGAGGGACAGGGTCAAGCGAGAATCGGTTTGACCATGGTCTCATGGTGCCTGTTGGTCCTCTATCAAGTCCGGGTCTTCCGGCCCATGCAAATTAACTGTTACACGGCATATGGGCGTGAGCAAGGATCGGAAAATGGGACAAGGTTCCGACTAACAGCCATGGGGGTTGCCGACGTGCTACCAACCTTGTTGACCTATTGTCTTGCAAGTTTGGCTTAGAGCAGCATACCACACTCCCATCCTATAACAACTTCCTCTAGTTGCAAGAAAGCAGAAAAAGCTGAAGTCGTCGGGAGACGAGTGTTAGGATTTTGACCTGAGCGCCATGTGATTCATCCTCTCTTTCTTTCTCTTGGTCCTCCAATGTACCGGGGGCGTTGCTTGGACGATTCATTCTTTTCCATTTATACAAACAGCCGATCTGACAGAAATAAACGGAAAAGATATAGCAAACGCACAAAAGTTGAAATCCATCTCTCTGCTTGTGGTTGTCTTGACGGTGACGCCAAGAATATTCGCCAGCTGAGCCAGGCTATAACTGCCGGGTTGATACCCACAGAGAGGGTATGGGGTCTCTTTTCCGCCATGCCATGACTGTCGCGGGCTGCGGCTTGGCTTTAGGCCTGTCATGGCAATTATTCCTGCTCAAATGTCTCTGGAGTGAATGCGGTGACCCAGAATTAACCACATCGACCTGGTGAGTGAGAGCTCTGCGCTTAAAGACTGCGTAGTTGGAGCTCCATGAGCGTCCAATCATTGACATCAATAGCAAGTGGTTAGAATACTGTTCTTTCACCCCTGCCGCCGCGCCACCACTTTACGCGGCACAATTAAGTGCTCAGCCATGTCGCACGAGTCCGTAGACGGACCTCGGTGTTGCTGCGATGACCAGCAGTGCCGAAAGAAGCCGCAAGAGCGACGACAACATGTTCGACTCGGTTACTGATAACATCGCCCCCATCATAGGCAGCGTGAGATACGGAATAGCTCTGCTATGCGTATCTGGTCTCGCTGCCATATATCTTTGAGAAAACCAGGTCCGATAGGTCCTATCGCAGCAAGTCACCACCGGCATCTTCGCAGCTGTAGAGTGTTGGCAATGCCAGTCAATCCCAGAGCGCGGCATCTCATGTTTATGCGATGATGGGCGGGGATAAAGCAATTCACGAGTCTCTCAACCTGAGCAACAGCGGGCCTCTGTTCTATAGATGCCGGGTTGGAAGAGTTGGTGACGGACGTGCGAACCGAGCAAGGAACAGGCCAAGTTTGTCTGGGTTGAACTGTGGTGAGACACCGCAATGCTGATGCAAATAGTGATAATTCCAGAGAGCGAGCCCGTGGAGGTACTTTTGTATGATGTCCATTGTCTGAATCAGGTCGATGCAGGGCTTCAAGGCCATCATCATCTCGGAGAGGATTCCACGTCCCAGTCCGGTTTTTGGTTTGAAAAGAGACGGAGAACGACCAAAAGACGGCCGATCACCGAGGAAGCAATAGGCAGTGATGGCGTAGGTGAATCGAGTCTCTCATGTAAATCAACATCCATCCGAGAGTAACATGAATCTTAGCATCCGTCGTCTGCGTGCATGAGGCCAAGCTGAACCTAAGCAGTTCGCGAGAGCATCACTCAGGGGTAATTTCGTAAAAAAAAAAAAGTCCAACGATAGAAAAGTAAGGAGTTGCTCCACTCTACAGACTACGGCCTAGGTAAAGGAGCGTATGCGGTGGGGGCGAAGTTTATATAACCTCGGATCTCTAATCTTATATGGTAGTAGAGCATACATGTAGCGTACAGGTGCAAAACTTCACTTTGTGTTGGCGCGGTAATTCATCAGCAGCTACTCCAGCCGAGGCTTCAGCAGAAGCGGCTTTATATCCGCATATGCCACTAATTCGCAGTCGTCTGTTTCGATCTGGCAGGAACTGCTGTGTGCGTTGTGCGTTCGATGGCTGTGGGTCCCATGGTTCCATGCTCGCCAATCGCACCACCGCGTCTGCGACAGCTTTATCTCCTTGAGAGCCGTAAGGCTGCACTTCCGTACCGACCCTGTTTTTGCCGCTGGCTCGAGATCGACCTCTATCGACTTCCAGAAAAAGAGGCATCCAACTCAAATCGATGGAATCCCCAGGGAAGAAGGTGAAAAGCTTTACAACAAAGCAGTCAAATTTTTCAGCTAGAATCCTGTCTGATCATTATGTACAAGCTAAAAAAGGAGGGAATACGCCAGAACCAAGAAAAACCTTTACCTGCAGCTTCCGTCCCGTCCTTCCTTCCTTTCTCCCTCAGCTCCACACTCTCTCCTGCCTCATCCAACCTCTACTCCTGCTTGGAAACGTTGCGCACTCAAATATCTGGACAGCGCCTCTATCCCCGAGCCGCAACAACGCCTCGCCTCGATTTCGAACATGGCGATCGATGCAAAATCGTGCAGACAAGGGCCCGAGAGGTCCGGGGTTAAGAAACGACGTGCCATGTACGGAGTAAGCGCTCTGTGAATCGGATTTTTTACTAGAACATGTACGTCAGTATTGTAGGCGATAAAAATGTGGTAACTCAAACCAAATATTTGATTGATTCAGCATCCCCCGCGGTATGGAAAATGCAGCCTTTACGGTCCCGAAGGAGATACTCATCTTATGTAACCAAGGCGAAGGCTGGTCAATTTAATCTGGATTTGGCACCAGCGCAGTGAGAACCGGACTAAATACTTAATTGACCCAGGCAGGCCAGGCATCCAAGCAAGCAACCAGGTACCACCCTTCTTCACCCTCCGTGCTTGGAGCTTAATTAAGTGTGGAGAGGAGGCAGGCATCCCACCTGTCGTCACCAGCACGTGTCGTCATCAGCCCACCCTCTTCACGTTGAATTTGTACGGCTAGCTTCCGCAATCCTGGTGATACCAAGCTTCCATCGACTTCAACAAGACAACCTCGCCCCTAAATCATAGAACTCACGCTCTAACTCGTCATCGCAAGTTTGCCGAGCTGCAAATCTCATAGCCATGTGTTCTGCTGACATCTTTCTCGGCGTCCTGGCAGTCCTCTTTCCCCCGCTGCCTGGTAGGTCTTGCCCCATTCCACACTCACTCACCCAAAGAAAGATTTTTTGTTCGACGGCTTGATGCTAACCTTCCTGCAAAAGTTTGGGTGAAATGCGGAATCTGCAGCGCCGACTCCATCATCAACATCCTTCTCTGCTGCTTGGGTTTCCTGCCCGGCCTCTTCCACGCATGGTACATCATTGCCAAGTATCCCGAGCCACCGTACGAGTATGAGTCGTTCCCCCAGGAGGGCGGCCGAGTTACATATGTCTACGTCCCAGCGCCTCATGGCCCTGGTTGTCGTCCGCCTGGTCGCCAGGACGGTATGAGCTATGGCACACAGGCCAGTAATCAGCAGGCTCCCCAGCAGTCGCAGAGTGGTGGTGCTGGCGCCGGTCCCTCAGATCGACATGGAGGAGTGCCGCCTTCGTATGCAGAGGTCGTGTCTGGGGATCACAAGGTTCAGACGCAGCATTAGGTCGACATGACCACGGCTACAGTACGAATACGAATGTGGCTCAGTCGAACCATGTCCAGAATCAAGATTCCGTTGTGTCTTCACGGAAAAGACCTTTGCTGGATGAGATTGTTTTTGGAATTGCGTCATATTAAATGGGCACTCGGGATAGGATGGTTTAATAATAAATCTTATTTCACTGCTTGAGTTCTCGGAAGCGATGGGTCTTATTGTATCTGTACCCGCTCTTCTATGATAGCGCCAACAATCCATTTTTATTAGCGAGAGCCAAGGGGAGTCTTAATCTCACAATTCCATACTCATCTGCGACTCTGACTATTCCTCATCACCAGCGATATGCACTTCTCCAGTCGCTGGGTTGTGGACAGATGGCGCAGCACGATCGTCTTCTCGGAGAGGTTTGAAATGCCTCATCATCTGCTGTGGTAGGAATTTGTAGAACGACGGAGCAATTTTCAAGATAGTCTTGATAAATCTCAGGCCCGTGTTGAGTTCTACGATGACCATTTCCATTCTCATCCCTGCTACCACGTTGACAAGCAGCACATCTTCTAGATAGACCCAAATTTGGTCCTTCCCAAGGTGAACTGGAACCTCTGGTTCCTCCCACTCGTCTTCAATTACTGCCGTCTTGAAGAAGACTTTGCCAACTGGTTGAACTGCGTAACTGCTTCCTTCGATGTAGAGAGTGGAAAATCTCTCGACAATGTTGTCAGGCGGTCGCTCTACTTTAGTGACTTGGACAGTGCAAGTGTACTCTTTAGCAATCTCGAGCATTCCCACAGAGAAGCGATTTAATGTTTCAAACTCGCCACACAGCGCACAGGTGGCCAGAAAACACGCCTTTGCATCAAAGTTTTCCGGTCGCTTGAATGACGGCAAAAACCAATCGTCTGGTCCCATAGTAGCGAAGAACTCCGTCGCGGCCAGATTAAAGAGGCCAGGTAGATCTTTAGTGAGCCGATCCAGCATGGGCCATTCCTTTCTTGCTTGCTGGCATACCAACATTGCAGCCTCGACATCTGTTTTGTATTCTGGACAGACGTCATGCTGCAGAACGTATCTGAGGAAGTGTTCCACGACACCAATAGCAGCATCAAGCTTGACCTCCTCAAATCCAGTTAACGGGCCCAGGCTCGTGGAAAGAAAGCCGGCTGCCACGCCGGCAAAGTCAACAGACCAGTGTATGGCGTCTCCGTTGTAGAATATGTCATTAGCGTTCGAGTCTGTGTGGACGGTGTCTGTAGCAGTGGCATCTCGTCGCTCGGCCGGGGTCAGGTCCCGAATGTCTTTCTGATCGAGGCCAGCAAATGAGTTCTGGGAGGTATCAATGCCCCCAAGAAACAAGTACTCGTTAAAGTACCGTGGCTGGTTATCTTGAAGGCGTCGTCTGGAACGGAATCTCTGGATGCAAGATTGGATGCGCCTGTGTCTTGGTTAGTGAAACGGACAAATTCGTGTCCTGCAATATGCAAGTACTCTTCAAATGGAATGAAACTAAGATATTATTAGCTTTGTGAAAAGTGACAAGGGGCATAGAAGAGGGCCATACTCCGCATATACTTCCAGCTTTTCTTCAGCTGCCTCTTCTGCTGTCATTGGCGGATCTGCGAAGAAATCTGTAATCCCTTTTAGCATTTGTTGCATTGGGCGATCCTGAGCAGCGGGTAAGAACCTTCGAAGCCCGTGCCGCGGTTTCGTGGCAAAGCGCAAGGGCCGCGAGCGGCGAGAGACTTTCCACGGCCTTTAGATTTCTTCTTTTTGCCGCTTTTACTGGTGGGTGGCTGCTCTGGTTCCACGAAACCATCGTTTTCTTGTTCCTTGGACGACATAATATTGTGATGTTGCAGGATGCGGTTGACGTCCAGGCAGAAGGCACAAGCGAAGCCACAACAGAGGTGACCTGGGATCACAGAGCCGCTGGCACCTGGCACCTGGCACCTGGCACCTAGCACTTGGCGACGACGCAAACAGCTGTCGGGGAGACCTTGGGTCAAACACTGCGTCCTTTAAGAGCATCCTTTAAGAGCATTATGTCAAACGCACAGCGTGAATGTGTTTGGTAAAGTGAAGCGATCATGATATATCATCTCTACGACGGAGCCTGTGGCAGTAGATTTTGGATACCAAGAGGTCCCCTATGGCGAACAGAGGAAATCAGCAATTCTAGAATAGATCCGTTCGCAGAACTCTGTAATGAGTCAACGCAGAGTTGGGGCTCGACCCCGGAGAAGAAGAAGTCTCAATCTCTCATGTTCAACAGATGACAAGTCAACTCCCTTCACGAAGGCCAAAAAGAGCCTAGACCTAAGAGACACAGCCAACGAAACATCGAGCTGGCGATGACGCCTCGTGGCGGACACCCGAGTAACACGACATTTAATTTCTTACAGTGCTGAGCACAGCCTAACCAAGGCGTAGGGTCCACGCGTTAACAGGGCACAGAAGAGAAGAGGCGCGGAATATGTAAGAGCACGACATGGCAGAATGGTAGAATGGAAGAATAAAAACAAGGGATGCTTGTGCGAATAGGCCTAGTGCAAATCTCAACAGCGCAAGGAGATGGAAGGCAGGAATATTACTGAATTTTGCCACCAGGCTATCTTCTCCGAGGCGTACTAACAGGCTAAGCCATACGCCGCTATGTATTCTTCATCCCTTCAAAGTGAATCTATTGGCCGACGACTAAGCGAGCACATCCAATCGGATAAAACCCTTGTTAGTTGCGTTTGCCGTCAGTCAGAGGGCCTTCGCGATCTACATGCGCACAAGTCCGCGTCGCCCTTGACACTGACACGCGTCGTGTACGGAATTTGTTTTACCACAGGTCACTCCAACGAAGCAGGTGAGCGATCCGCGGTTGAGTTGGCACGATGCTTATCGTGGTTGCGTGATGCGTGATGCGTGGTGCGTGGTGCGTGGTGCGTGGTGCGTGGTGCGTGATGCGTGGTGCGTGATTATTGAAGGCTGAGTCGACAACAGTAGCCAAGGCAGACAAGGCAGACAGCAGAACCTACCGGGCCAGTGACGTCGGCGACCCTCTTTCTTTGGCGCTGCTGTATAGGGGTGGAGTTGAGACCCCGCCTCTGGGCTGGGCTTGACAAGTCATTGACAGATTATTCGGGACATCGTGGCACACCTGGCACGCGGGGGCCTATGTCGTTAATTGAGACCGGGCCAGTTCCGGCCGTTGGTTATTCCACTCCACTCCACAATTGACCGATGTCTCCTTTGAGATTTGTCCAAGTGGCTGGCAAACCACGTACCTGGTTGTACCCTGTACTCTGTCGATACTTAGAAATGTCCGTGCCACTCCGTGGACTATGGAGTAGTACTTTGCTTCGGTCATCCGTTTCAGCATCGTCGTCCAAATTGCCACAGTCTTGTTTAAATCGGGATTGTGCTCTGCATTATTCTTTTTCCGCCTTGAAATGGATGGACCTTGGTGACTCGTCATCCAACCCCCTGTTCCTTCGCCTCGTTTGTGCAACGGTACATATGTACGTGCTTCACTCTCCGTCATGCAGGTGATTTATAAATAAATTGAGATGGAATCTTGATAACCCGTGGCGGACAAATCATCTGGCCAGTTTGAAAAGTCACGCGCTTGTCCGTACATCCACTTGGCCGTTACCCCAGCTTGCCACCTCGGCAGGTACCCAAGGTACCTACATACGGAGTACGGAGTATAGAGTACATACTGCCTGCCTGAACAAAGCCTAACCCTTTGTGGCTGTTGTTTCGTCGTGTTCATCGTGACGCTCGCGGCAACGCGGTTCGCAATTCTTGACCCTAATAAAAGCCATCCTCTACTGCTGCTATCCACCACGACCCATTCCCGCCTAATCCACGATATCCCCGCGCATTTCTTGGGTCTTTGTTACCTGGCCGCCACAATTATCCTTTCGCGCCGATACGTTCTGACCCTGAGCTCAATGCGAGGCATTCTTCGCCACCACGTTGCGTCTCAACCAATCAGCTTTGCATCACCCTTCTAAGTCTCACCTCACCACCATCTTGCTGTTGCCTCCAGATTGCGGCAACCAGGCCCCGGATTGTTTTCGATAGCCTTTGCCGTCGCGTATATTTTCCGACAGAGGGGCTGCCGCCTGCACTCCTAAGCAGCCGGTTGTGACCTCGCGAGTTCGACACAATGGGAGCCAAAGAACTTCCTCGTGCGGAGGACCTTCGCCATTACAACTACGCTGTCGCCGGACAGTAAGTACATACCAGGTGTTTCTCATGCGCCGGCTGCGGATTTTTGCAGTCTTTGTAGTCGACAGAACGAGCCGTCGACGACCTATATCCTTTACTAATTTGCCGTGTCCTTGCGCAGTGCTGGAACCATGTGCGACGAGAACGGCGAGTTTTTCATCAAACCCTGCACACAAGCCGAGATCGATTTCTACCAGTCTGTCCGAGATATAACAAACAAACGACGTTCAAGAAACTCAAAGTATAATTTGGAAGACATCATGCCGCTCTTCGTGGGTAGCCTCATGTTGACTGACCCTGTGTCCGCTGGGATTGACGAAGCTGTGGCTGGCGTCATTTCAGAAGAGGGAACGCTCAAAACGACGCAAGAACAGATTGTTGCATCCGTCAAGGAGCAAATCGCTAACAGCGGCCCTGGACTGAACACTGCCAATGACCTGACCTGGATTCCTTCCAAGGGTAAAAAAATCAAGACGGACAAGGCAGTTGTGCTGGAGAATATCACACATGGCTTCAAATGCGCCAATATTCTGGATGTGAAGTTAGGAATGCGACTGTGGGCAGATGATGCGCCTCAGCAAAAGAAAGATCGCTTCACCAAGATAAGCGCTGAGACTACGCACGGGACTTTGGGCTTTCGCATTGCTGGAATGCGAGTCTATCGCGGATCCGAGAACTCATTGGAGCTGGACGAAGAGAACTACAAGGTTTACGACAAAGACTACGGTAGATTGTCAGTAAATGATAACAATGTCGTAGAGGAGTTCAAGCGATTCATATTCAACGAAAGCGCATATATCAACGACGAACTGGGCAAAAAAGTCTGTGAACTATTCACACGGGATCTTGAGATCGTCCACAACGTCCTTTCCAATCACGACACTCGAATGTACTCTCCTTCTCTTCTTTTCGTCTTTGAAGGCGATGGCCATGCTCTGCAGAAGGCTTTTGACGAAAATGAAGCCGCTTTCGACCTAGCAGACCAGCGAGACTCGTCATCGCATACCGCCCAGCGTATTGATAGTGGCCTTGGTCTAGAGGACGACGATGACGAGCTTTACGACAGCGACTTGGAAGATATGGTGGAAAATCTCCCTAAGATCTACAGCTTGAAACTCATCGATTTTGCGCATGCTGCTCTGACTCCTGGCCAAGGCCCCGATGAGAATATTCTCGCTGGAGTTAGGAGTCTGAAGCGCATTTTTGACAAGATGGCAGGTGACAATGAAGCACATTAATGTCTTTCTTTTGACCGCATCTTGCAAAACGACTTATGAGAGAAGATAAATAAAAAGCGATTTTTTCAAGCGCAGTGGCTTAAAAGCTGCTGCGATTTTGCGAACAAAAATAGAAGAGGAAACATGGATGCCATTCATGTCAAGATACCCGAATGAGCTTTTCTTAATGACAGCACTGCCGTGTACGATATATTTTGCTAGCATTTTAGAACTCACATGGCCCTCGGCCGTGCGCCGGAAATGTTTAGAAGGGGCTTTTGTAAACCGGATAATATAACCTGTTGCTGTATGGTTGGGCGTCATGTTTGGCGGACGGAAAGGGAGAAGAAGTGAATCAGTAGACAAGATGCTGTCAGGCAATTTTTTCCTCGCATGAAAACTATCCCACAATTCTCATTCTCCGCGGGTTTCAATTCCTCTCTAAACCTACAAAAATATGTAGCCATCCCGATTATATGATTGGCAGACCCTGCTTGACGGGAAACCCGGAGCTTCCCAAGCAATGGAGCTGTCTGGACCCCATTTGGACGACGCAGCCAACCCCACCATTGCACAACTACAAGCTCTGTGAGCTTGAGGAGCAAGTTTCTCTCGACGTTGTCTCGCAAACGCGACCCCAAGTCCAAAGCCTGGTCCCGTCCATGCCACCCAAAAATGTCAATCCCAGGCCTAGGCCAGATCCCAGCGCAGGTAAACTCCACTCCCTCAAACCAGCATTCCGGCAAACGAACGTCATTCAGTGACAGAAAACCCTTCAGAATCCGATGATCTAACTTCCGACGCTCGTCACGAAAACCCAGACCATCACCCCGTCGACGCGAACCATCATCCTCAAGCCCTCCTGGGAATGGCGCTTCGAAGTGCCCGTTGGCCGAACGCTTGTCCTGAAAGTGCTCTCCGGAGCCGCGGAGAAGGATGGCGTCGAGCTGGCCCTCCGCAACGCATACTCCTTCACGGCCACCAAGTCCAAGATCCTGACATGGCACGGCTGCGAGCTCGAGATTGAAGGACGGCCAGCCGACGACTGCGTGGCGGAGTACGCTGTTCCGCAGGCGAACCCCGCGACCTCCTACGTCAACTTGCATGCTCGTCTGGGCGAAATGCGCGTCGCGGCCGCGAGGGACATGCGCGAGGGACCCCGTGTCCTGATCGCCGGCCCGGCTGCCACGGGGAAAACGTGCCTGGTGCGCACGCTCACGAGCTACGCTACGAGGCAAGGGCACGAGCCTGTTGTCGTGAACGGCGACCCGAGGGAGGGCATGCTGAGCTTGCCGGGGACGTTGAGCGCCGGTGTCTTCTCGACGGTGATGGACCCGGAGGCCGTGGATGGATGGGGCAGTACGCCTACGAGTGGGCCGAGTACGGTGCCCGTCAAGTTGCCGCTGGTTTATTACTACGGGCACAAGTCCATGGAGGATGATCCCGAGTTCTACAGGGAGTTGATAGGCAAGATTGCGGGGACGGTCAGCGGCAGACTTAGCGAAGATGAGGGCGTCAGGAGCTCTGGCGTGATAGTCGACTCGATGGCGATCGATGAGGAGAACAAGATCGGTATGGATCTGTTGGCTCATGTTGTGGATGAGCTATCTGGTATGTTTTCGCGCTACGTGGAACACGTGCCTTTTTTTTTTTTTTTTTTTTTTACAACTTCATTTTTATTCATTTTTCTGCAAAGGGACTCTTCTAATCGTGTGGGGTGGAACAGTCAATTATCATCGTGGTTCTAGGCTCTGCCCGTATGAGCGCTGAGCTCACAAAGCGCTTTGCGAGTGAACGAACAAGTCTGGGGGAGCCAATCAATGTCGTCGGGCTCGATAAGTCAGAAGGTGTCGTCGTGCGGAGCGAGCTATTCCTGGAGCATTTGAAAGAGCAAGCCATCAAGGAATACTTCTTTGGCGATACCAGGAAGACATTGAGCCCGCAAATTCAGCAAGTGGATTTTGATGCGCTCGTCATATACAAGGCATCCGATTGTAAGTCTTGACCTGATTGTGCTGCCTGCTACGGGAAGCACAGTAGCAATGGCCGCGCAAGTGCTGACTTGGAGCTGTCTTAGGTTCTGCGTACGAGCAAGGTAAACTCGTTCGGGATGAGCCATCATCACTTATGCAGCATTGGACGCTGGCAATTATGCATGCTTCGCTTAAGGATCCCCCGGAGGTGGTTAGAGCAGCTACAGTGATGGGTTTTGTCTACGTGTCTGATGTCGATGAGGACAGAAGGAAAATCAAGTTGTTGGCTCCCATAGGAGGGCGACTAGGCGACCGTCCCCTGGTTTTGGGAAATTGGCCGGAGCCGTTCATGAATCTTCTGGGATGAGCCTCGCATCGCTGGAAAACAGAGAATCCTGCTGGTACTACCCCCTCCATCTGCGAAGAATGGATTGTGTGGTAAAAACATAGCTGACAATCCATGTGATCGGCAGTGGGAGCAACCTTGTTTGCGGGCTTGTGAGCCGCGTGACTATTCCACGAGTGGCGTAGTTGCTCTTGGATCAATCCGTCTTAGCTGGCAGGCCGCCGACTAATCTCCACACCTGCGGGCGGTAAAGGGACAATGTACACCCATCTATGTACAAGCCATGGGCGCCGGCGTTGGTAACTGTAACTGTAAACAGGGAAATAATCCCGATCTGGTAGATTTCGTAGCGTTGAGCTCCATTTACAACAGCCGGTAGGCTTCAATGTCGGAGGGAATTGCTTGGGACTGCGAAGTCTTGAGTATATACAATACAGACAAGGTACCTTTAGAGCTCTTTCACCTGCTGTGATGGATTGGTATTTGTTCATGTTGGGCAAAGAAGTCTCGCGATGCTTTAACTTCAAGCTGTCGTCGATCCGATTGTCGATACCATGTGCTGAGTGTCCTAGTTTCGTCCCATACTTATTCGACGTTTAGGGTTGCAGCCGGCAAAATCGCAGGCAAGATAAGGCTTCTATACAATTGTAGACGCGTAATTGCCCAGTGGCTTTCTTGGCTATGCCTGCCGGTCCACGACAGGCGTATTTGCTTGTCGCTATCCACTATGCGCCAAGTATGACGAATAAATTAGAGGCAGAAGCCAAGAACTCAGCTGCGCCCGACCTCCCTCTATTTCTCTTGATTGGCGAGCAACTGATGTTATCTTTGGGCGTTTCAATGAAGTGGGTTTGAGGCTCTTGGCTTGCTAATCTCCTGATGTCGAGGAGGCGAGGCGTCATTCCGACGTAGTAGATAATGGTTATGCGTGACGGGTTCGAGTCCGATTCGATTGAAGCTTGCTTTTGGGAACCGATGTCGAGCGTCGAGTGTCCGGCGTAGTCAGAGAGTCAGGATCTCGACAGAAAGAGGCTCCTGCACCTCTTGTGCTTGGGACCACGCGTACAAGAACAAGGAAGGTTGGCGAATTGAGGGGAAGCGGGTCCCCGACCAAACTTAGATTCCTGGCCGGTTTGGCTTGATTTGGTTAGGCCCGACCGTGTGGATGGGTGGACAGTACATGGAGGAGAAGCGGGGAAGAACAGAGATGCGCTACCCACGAATGAAGTTGGCTGATTCCTTATTCCTTCTTGTCAAGAGGTGCACTCTTGCAGCGGTCAAATTGTCGTGAAATAATCTACGCCACTTTCCACGAGAGTCGGTGCTCCTGATCAAGAGCATCGTTTTTAATCAGCGATGTCGTTGGTCTTGACTTTATCTCTGCACGTAGTTAGGCAGACCGGCGGCTGTCGGCTGTCGGAGGGGCAGCGTTGTGCCGCATATTGGAACATCACGTTGCATGGAAAGAGGTAGGTACACATGTACCTGGCTGGGATTGGCTGCAGCCTCAAGGGTTGGTAGGCATCTTGATTGCCAGCTTCTTGTTTCTTGCTCTGTGTATGAATCAAGAAGGCATTATTGTCTGTTATTCCGCACTAAGGACGCCAATAAGGTAGAGTTACCTGCTGACCACTATCAATCTATGTCCATCAAATGGTTCTCTCCAGCCCAGTCACGCCAAGTGGAGAGCAAAGCCTGGCAAACCAATCTACCAAACCTAATCTCGACAATCATCATGAACAAACATATCAAAAATTCACACCATGGAGCAGGTCCAACGGACAAGCAGCCGGAATATGCCTGTCCGTTCATATTGGCGTGTCGTCTTCTACGAAAGGAAGGCGCTGTTAGTCGGTCTTCCCCCACCCTCTTGCACTTGTCCTTCCTCTTCCGCATGTCTGTGAAATCGTCATCACTACAGCCCAATGTCAAGACGAGCAGCCACCTTGAACCACGCAGGGGAGACGATGATTGCTGGTGACTGGGGTAGGGGCTTCATCCCTTGCTCCCCCCCCCCCTCCCTGCGAAAGTATCCTGACTTCGTCTCACTTTGATTTAAATCCTTTCCCGTTGCCCCCCTCTTCTTCTTCTGCATCGCCAATCAAGGCCTTCGATATCCTTTCCTGCAGTTTTATAACTTGTCTGCTCTCATTGGCATTTGGAGCTCAGTATCAACTGCCATCGGCGATACTGCATCGTCTGTCTCGCTTGTATTTGAATTCGAACCCGTTACCTATTCCAAAAACCCAGCATCCTGTTATAGTCTGCACCTAGCAGCTCTGATACACGTTCGATGGGAGAACCTCTCGTTATCAGTACGAATGGTGCAGAACACGCCAACTCCAACTCGGACTCGTCGACTGCTGCAAATCTTGACGACCAGCCCCCTATAGCTGAGCCTCCTGACACAGGTCAGAACGAAGGGGCAACTTGCTTCCATACATATTCTGCTCAGCGTGTTGCTGAGAAGCTCGGGACCGATGTCGACGATGGTTTGAGCTGCGAAGAAGCGGCCGCCCGGCTAGCTCGGGCCGGTCTCAATACAATTAAAGGAGCCAAAACCCGCTCACTTTGGGAGATCTTCTTGCAACAAGTTGCCAACGCCTTGACCGTTGTCCTCATTGCTGTCGCCGCTATATCGTATGTCATTGGTGACTATGTTGAGGCCAGCGTTGTCGTTGCTGTTATTCTGCTGAATATCGTGGTCGGGTATGTTCTTCAATAGTCGACTCATCGAAGGAAGTGAGCTAAGCAAAAAGTAGATTGGTTCAAGATCACCGCGCAGAGCAAACGATCCAGTCTCTTTACGCGCTGACCACGCCAAAGTGCAAAGTAATCCGAGATGGTCGTAGTGATACTGTGAGCGCTGAAACTTTAGTGAAAGGCGACCTCGTTTCACTTTCAACTGGCGATATCGTGCCTGCCGATTTACGACTTGTTCAGGGAATAGACCTGTCCACAGATGAGGCACACCTGACCGGCGAATCTGTATCAATCAACAAGAACCCCGAAGCAATGTTCACAGACCCTGACACGCCCGTTGGTGACCGAATCAACCTAGCGTTCAGTGGCAGCTCTGTAACTCGCGGTCGTGCCACTGGTATCGTTGTTTCGACGGGCATGGACACTCAGGTTGGCCAGATTGCCGAACTTCTGCGCAAGAAGAAGAAGGATGTCAAGAGTAACAACTCTTTTACCAGGGCTATCTATACCTTCTATCAAACCGTCCTCAGAATTCTTGGCCTTGAAGGAACACCCATGCAAGTGACTCTTAGCAAGTTTGCCTTGTTATTGTTCGGCTTGGCTATACTTCTTGCCATCACCGTCTTCTCAGTCGGCCTCTGGGATCTCGACGAGGACACTCTTCTCTATGGTATTTGCGTTAGTGTCGCGGTTATTCCTGAATCTCTACTTGCTGTTTTGACAGTGACAATGGCTGTTGCGACCAAGACCATGGTCAAAGGCCATGTCATTGTGCGCCAAATGCCATCGCTCGAGGCAGTAGGTGGAGTTACTAACATTTGCTCCGACAAGACCGGCACCCTTACTCAAGGACGAATGATAACACGCAAAGTGTGGCTGCGAGATGGAATTAAAGGTGAGGTCAACGGTACTACCGATCCATACGATCCATGTAGTGGCACAGTGTCTTGGTCTGACTCTCTTGTGGGGAGCTGCATCAATGCATTTCTCAATACGCTTATTCTATGCAATAATGCTATGGTCTCCGGCGGAAGGAAAGAGGCTGAAACTGATTCCAGCAGCGTCACAACTGCTTTCGAGCCTTCGGACTGGAAGGCTATGGGCGAGCCAACCGAGATTGCGCTGAAGGTGTTTGCCATGCGGTTTGGAAGGTGTACAGGCGGCGACGTATTAACTGCAGAACACCCCTTCGACTCTAACTGCAAGATGATGAGTGTCGTGTACGGCAATGGTTTCGAAAAGGAGCGACATGTCTACGCCAAAGGCGCTGTCGAAGTCCTTCTGCCGAAGCTCGTCGAGGACAAGGAAATGAAGTTGGCCATACATTCCAAGGCAGACGAGCTTGCTAGTGAAGGACTCAGAGTTCTCTGCATCGCAGATAAAGCAATGTCAGGAGAGGCTGAAGATTTTCAGGATCGTGCGAAAGTGGAAAGCAAGCTCCGGTTCCTCGGGCTTGCAGGTCTTTATGACCCACCAAGGCCCGAATCTGCCGGTGCCGTGAAGCAGTGTCGAGAGGCTGGAGTCACTGTTCATATGGTTACTGGAGATCACATCAAGACTGCTACAGCTATCGCTCGTGAAGTTGGCATTCTTTCCCATGATGCACGTGTATCACTAACGACGGTCATGTCAGCGACAGACTTTGGCAACATGACGGACAAGCAGATCGACGCCTTGGACCATCTACCTCTGGTTATTGCTAGGTGCAGTCCTTTAACCAAGGTCAGGGTCATCGAAGCATTACATCGTCGCAAGGCCTTCTGTATCATGACTGGTGATGGAGTCAATGATTCTCCAGCGCTCAAGCAAGCTGATGTTGGGATTGCCATGGGGGACCGTGGAAGTGACGTTGCTAAGGAGGCATCCGACATGGTCCTCACGGATGACAATTTCGCGTCCATTGTCACCGGCATTCAGGAGGGCCGCAGATTGTCAGACAACATCCAAAAGGTGCGTGGGTACTTAATGCGCTTCCAACGCGTCCACTAATTTGACGGCCGACCTAGTTTCTTTTGCACTTGTTGACTTCAAACTTGGCACAAGTCATCCTGCTCCTGATCGGTCTTGCATTCCAAGACCAGGAGCAGGTATCCGTGTTTCCACTGTCACCACTAGAGATTCTTTGGGCAAACCTGGTCACTTCCTCTCCTCTGGCTCTAGGTCTCGGGTTCGAGAAAGCTCAACCAGATATTCTTCAGCGTCCTCCTCGTAGTCTACGATCAGGTATTTTCACAATTGACCTCGTCCGGGATCAGCTCATGTACGGTGTTTTCATGGGAACTCTCTGTCTTGCAGCCTTCATGTTGGTAGCCTATGCATTTTCGGACGGTTTCCGTATCTTGCCGATTGGCTGCAATGAAGAATCTGCAGAGTTTTGTGGTCCAGTCTTTCGTGCAAGGGCTACAACATTTGCCACGCTCAGCTTCTTACTCCTGGTGACGGCTTGGGAAGTGAAACACTTCCACCGCAGTCTATTTGCAATGGATCGACGTTGGTCAGGACCGTTTTCGGTTTTCAAGACAGTCTATGACAACGTTTTCTTGTTCTGGTCCGTGGTGGCCGGCTTCCTCGCCACCTTGCTAGTCATCTACATCCCATATGTCAACGAGCATGTTTTCAAACATAGTGGTCTAACATGGGAATGGGTTGTTGTTGCCGGTTGTGTCGTGACATATGTCGGTCTGGTAGAATCATGGAAGGCTATCAAAAGGCACTTTAAGCTTGGCATAAGTGGCCCAACAGTACATCAGCAACAGGTTTGAGGGGCGACATTGTAGTTTTTGGCGGACATGACGGCGGGGTGGCTTTATGTATGGAGGGAACAGGTTCTGAGATATATATATGTATAAAGCAAATTGTCTAGGCCAGGTTTTAATCAGTATCTTCAACGCAAGCTACGTTTCCGTGATGAAAGGTTTTAACTTAGCGTTGCCGTGAGCACTGTTTTACATTTCGGTATGCACATCATTCGGAACGGCTGAGCGTTGCATCCCGGCGACTTTTTATTTGCTTTTCCTGCCTGCAAACCAAGGCCAAAGTCGAGAGAGGGTTGAGTAATTATTTGTGCGTCGTCTCAAAACTGATACGGACGCTACGAACGTTGCTGAGCCGATGGAAATGTCCGGAGTGTCAATCCAGGCTCGTGCGGCGATCAAGTTACAAAAAAAATAAGTAATTTTTTTTTTCGAGTAAGTTTCTACATCTAACAAGCACGTATCTGCGTCGTTTTGCCTGAGACATATCCGTATCCTTAGGACGTGATTTGCCAAACTAAATCATCCTAAGAACCTTGATGGCCACACCTATATACCTTTGACTGCACACAGATTTAATTTAGTTCCTCGCATGATATTACCAAAACCTTGATGGTCTTGCCAATATTCATTGATGCACGGGCCAGATATAAGGGAGGTCCTCCCACGCTTCTACCGCTTTGTTGTGGCAGCCCAACTCTTGGATTTTTGCGATTTCTTTGGGGCGAGTTCGCTGCTTGTCTGTAGCGGTGCACGAGGTTATCAGCCATCAGCCATCAATCGTCAAGCCATCAGTCATCAGTCATCTGTCATCTGCTAGACTCTCCTTTCACTTCCGCTTCCGCTTTCGCTTCGGTTTCGACTTCGACTCCGGTTTCGACTTCGACTTCGACTTCGACTCTGAACTATGATATGCTGTCGATGCTTTGAAATCTCTCTGCCGCGCCCCTCTCGTCTTCGTCGTAGTATCGGACTTCCACATCGACTAGAGAACTCTTTGGTTGCGATCGAGCGTCGGCCTTCGGCTCGGCGGTGAAAGATGACCCAGATGGCTTGCATGCACCTTTTTTTTTGTGGCAGGTCGTGTTCATTCTTGTCATTTTCCCTGTCTTTCCCTTCTCACATTCCCCGCTTGTTCTCACGGCCTTGGCTTCATCTGTCATATTCTGGCTACTGGTCACCAGACTGGAGATGGGGACTGACTGCACATCGCGCTTCAAGCGGCGACTTTCAGAAATTCACGCTCGCCCCTCTTGTTTCCCCATGCATGGGTTCTTGTCCGGTTTCCCACCACCCTCATACCCTCGATGACGGCTAGTATCCGCCTACGCCAAACATTGCTGCCTAACGGGTGATCATCCTGGACGGCGCAATTATCCCTCATGGGCAAGGGCTATGACTTGTGGGCATCCCTCCGACTGATTACTCGTCTACGGCCAGTCAGTCAACAAAGAATCTCAGCTGAGCTGCTGAGGGGCACTGTCATCGGAGCATTACTCCCATGGGCTGCAGTTGGACGCACACTCCGCAGACAGGTACTTGCCCATCATCTTGGAAGGCTTTATCTTTTCTCATTCGGAACTTATCCACCAGCTTCCCGAGAAGGAGCCTAATCCCCATGACGAAGTACTTGACCAACAGAAAGAGAACCTCGCCCCTCATCTTTTCTCTTTCCACAATAACTGGCCTTGGTCTGCATTTGGGGAGCCTTGATAATTGGTGACTACGTCTCAGCTACATTTACAAGGATACATTATGTATCCTTGTTTAGTGGTATCCACGTCGTGGACCAGCAACTTGTTGCATGATGAGTAGTCCGTTGGTCCTAGTGTCGAGATATCAGTCATGCTCCTTTCTTCAGGCCGCCTTTTCATCGTTCTTCGGACCTCAAAGTCAACAATATGCGTGGATTGATGGATATCCTTCGCGCCGGGCTCGAGAAATCTGCCGTCTGGTATATTAACAAGGTATAATCGAACATTTTACGCATCGTCACGGCCAAGTTTATGTGATAGAATCCGTGCGATAACAATTTCTTTGTTGCTTCTCGGATCCATCACCTATTTCACCCAACGATGATGCAAGTCTTCTCGGACCGTTAGCGGGCAAGCATCGATCTGCGGTGATGACAAGATTGAAGTAGCAGCCGCGGTAACCGATACTTCAACTGAAGGCCAGTCATGTGTGTTGAATTCAATAACACAACAGGTGATACAGTTACAATCTATTCCAGTAGGAGGTGGAGAACGCAGAAGCGTATCGCGCTGGAGTCCCCACTTGGTAAGCCGAAGTCTTGCCGGAAGGAATCGAGACCGAACCCACCACATAACTCCGTACACATCAACGCATGACGACAGCCAATGATGGGTTTATCCTGAAGCCTGCGCCTACCACAGTCAATGATAAGCCGGGATGCTTGAAGTTAAGCTCCACGGAGAACAGCTCACGACAATTTTGAATCTTGTGGTCTTGCTCTGTGCCTTGTCCAACCGTGGTTGGCTCATTGCGAGTGAGCAGCTACGTGGGCGATGGCCAAGCCGGCTGCAGACAAGTTACCATGGACCACAACGGTGGTCTGATTTTTCTGATGCCACTCCGGCCTGCTAAAGGTGGACATCCGACTTCCAAAGGCGGGGTTCGACCCAAGCTCTCGCAAGGACTAGTGAGCCTGAGAGCGTAGGATTGAGTGTTAATGCGTCACATGCGGGTTCGAGAAAAGTATAAGAAGGCCAGTTGTCCCTGCAGTCGTCATGGAATTTTTCCCTCTCTTTCTTTACCAAGCTCATCAAGTTCGATAAACATTACGCTCAATTTTCAATACTTTTTTTTTAAAAAACCTTTTCTCAAAACCCAAGCAAACATGTCTCCCTGGTATGAGCCGCTGTATGAGCCAAAGCAAAGCCGTGGTATACTAATCAGTTAGCAGCGACTGCACCAAGTGCTCTTGCTCCGGCGAGTGCTCCTCCTGCTCCTGCAACAGCTGCGGTGTAAGTTCTGCTCCGTGCCATGAGTCAAGATTGTTCTAGGACAGACGAACTAACGTGCGCTGCATAGCACTAAATTCTCGAGTTGGACCTAGTCCCGCGGGCACATACATGGCCGACAAGGACGACACCCTTGCTCAGACAACGACGGCGCGATACTACTAGCTGCCATTCAATATGGGATGGGCGAGTTGTCATAGATGTTGCTTGGAAGGGAGGAATTCTAGCCCAACTATAAAAAGAGGAAATCAAGCTTTGGGCTCTATCTGCGTAGGCATTGCTATCTATACTGCGCTCAAACTTACTTTCCTACAAAGCTGTTCTGTGCTCTTGACTTGTGACTGAGTGATGCGTCTCGCGGGAACTACACAACAGAGTGCATGTTTCCAGAGATACTGTGTTAAGCCTATGGCCAGAGAGGCGCGGAAACCCTGCCAATATCCATCCAACTGCCAGCCTAGGTATGTACTACACGGCTACGTAGAAGAAACAGGAGGCAGCCAACAAGAGAAGCTCGCGCAAAGACTTTAAAAAAGATGGACTATAGTAACGCCTCATAACAAGGATGTATCAATTTATTAATTAGTACATACATACATAGCACTTCAGAGCCCTGACCCGCTGGTACTAGTGACAATTGCAGACGAATCTAAGTCAGCATTTATAATTCACCTTGCCACAAGTGCGAGTGACAGCCCCGCGGACAGCAAAGTGTGACATCCTCTGACGTGGCCATCGGGATCGCTGCCTGCTTTGACATTTTTCGCGGAGCTTGCATTGCATTGCATAAACAACTCGAGTCCCACTGCATGTGAGGCATTTCCGGCCACCAAGCGCCCGCCATGTTGGATCGTGGATCGATTAACTGAATTACGGTTAGGCCGCAACGGCGGGGGTGGGGAGGAGGGCGGCCGGGGAGGGGGCCCAGACGGTGATTGGACCGCTTAGGGCGCCCTCGGTCCACTGACGTAGTTGGCGTTGGATGTTTTTAAGACGGAGATGGAGGTGGAGGAGGATGCGTCTTGTGCTATTGTTCAGCTCTGGCGGCCTATGATCAGTCTGGAAGTTCATGTACTGTATTCCCAACTTGTTTTACCGTGCATATTTTGACTGACAACGTTCTAGGCACGAATATCGCTGCTATTACGGTTGCGACGGCTGCCATGTGAAGCTTTGTCCAGAGCAGGTGGGCATCACGGCCTGCGCCTGTCAGCACGACTTCCGACCGCGTACCATCATCCTATGGAGGACGATTTGGCGATGGACACAGTGCATTTTCCCTGATAAGAATAGAGCTTTCAATCTCACCACCCATATCAGCTCTGGAATTCCACGACTGACAATGGTCGACGGGGCCCGGCACGCTGTAGGGAGTCACAATGTGCCTTACAGGAACACAATCCTTCGTTACGACAGTGCGACAAAGTCGTGTATTGGCTGCTTTCGCGCAGAAATCTCGGAGCTTGTGCCTCACTGGCGCTAGGCAGTGACTCTTCTCATACCTTCATGATCTCGACGGTGACGAAAGGGAATAGAAGGGTAACCAAGAGGAAACTACGTCGTATCCAATCTTGATTGAGAGGGACTCATTTATTAGTATATAACGAATGAGAGTACTGGGCATTGGGAAACGACAGAACCAAGTAAAAAGGGGACATGAATAGCCCTCATCACATCAGCGTGGACTCGCGGCAACACATTCATCAACGCAGCCGCATCTGTCACCCATTTCCCTTCGATTTGTCATAGCTGGAGAACCTTGCCGGGGTGTCGACCTCGCGCTGTCTATCCTTCTGCTCCTGCCAGAGTATCATTTGCCTCCGGTAGTAGGCCTTGACCCAGCCCAGGAGTCCCTGATGCCCCTTCTCCAAGCACTCGTCAACATCACTCTCGGTCAATATCCTGCAGCTGCAATGGCCGCCGATAAACTCATATCTTGCCCTCGCGCTCGGGAACGTGATGGTGACGCGGAGCAGCCCACCCCAGGAGGACGCTGTCGTCGTGAGAGACAGCAGATTCCACTTGGCGCGGCTGTCCAGCTGCTGCGGCCGAATCGCGTTGAATCGCCCGCGCTTCTTTTCTAGTATTGCGTTCGGGCAGTCCAGGGGTCTCCGGCAGCCGCATCGCTCGGGGAAGTTCTGCGTCTCGTCGTCGACGAGGATGGCGACAATGGACCGCTTCGGCTGCTCCGCCGCGTCGCGGGTGAACAGCACGAGTAGGGGGTTGCGCGGGCGCGGACGGATCACGCCGAAGCCTGTGCTGGCGGGCGCGCCGTCGACCTTGAAGGAGATGGTTTCGTCTGACCCCGAGCTGCCCCAGCTTTTACACGACATGGCTGCTGTGGACTGGGATGAGATGTAGCTGTTGGCCCGTAACGTGCGACCGCGCGTCGGCCGCTCCAGGTTCTGCGAGGTAGAGCTCGTCCGTCTGTGACTGAAGCCGTCCTCCTTCTCGGGCAAGCTCCTCGTGTTCAGCGGGATCCAGAGCTGGACCGTCGCGTTTTCTGGGATTAATGATTTTTCCAAACCTGGACGAACGAATACTGCCAGGGCACGAGGTCTGTGTTTTTTAGGGTTTGCTGGTCAGTTGTTTAGGTTGCAGAAACTATCATGTTCAGTGGGCAGGAAGAAACGCACTCTGTGTAGTTTGAGACGACCTTGAAGCCGGTGATTGCTTCTTGAAATGACAGAACATCCGCCAAGTCCCGAAAGGTATACTTGTAGGACTCGTAGTTGTATTCGAGGATCATCTCGAGTGGCGCCGTAGGTGCGCCGTCTTTGTCCACGGGATCAGCATAAATGGGTATGAGAATAGTAGCGTAGCTGTCGAAGTCTACAACCTTGGGCTCCTCCGTTGGCTCTCGGTCAATGTGCCCCCAGGTCTCAACGATTCGGAAGTGACGGTCAGAACCAGCCCTCCTCAGTACCTGAATCATCCTCCAGGTCGTGGCATCCGTATCATTTGCCAATGCTCTACCCAGCAGGTTAGCAGCAACATCTCAGAGATAGGGGGGGGCTCAAGGACAAGGCTCACACTTCCAACAAGAAGTCATACGGAGGTCCAGAAGACTGGCTTGGCTTTCTGACCTTCTGCTCGTCTTCGGGCCAAAAAGCAAGCAGCTCGTCATCACAATCGGACACGTCAGGCGCCACCAGTTCGGTCTGGAACCACGCGCACTGCTGCGACAGCTTCTATGCAGGAAAGGATTAACAGCGTTTCTTTTTAACATCAGGTGCCGCCACAATCGTCGGCGACAAAAGGGAAAAAGCCTGAACTTACTTCTTCCAGGGCATCAACGTAGCTTGGCCAGTGCGAGATCCTCGGCGGGTTCAGCAGCGTGCTCGAACTCTTAATCTTGTTCATGAGGAGCTGGCATTTCAGGAGCTCTATATAAGACGATACAGGCGGGTATTTCACACCTTGCTCTCCTCCAGGCTGGAAGTTCACCGTGCTCCTGTCAAGGTGTACCAGGAAGCAGTCCGTCAAGTCTGGGAGAGTGAGAGGCTGATCCAGCCGGGGACTGCGGCGTCGATCGAGCATGCCTTCCAGCCTGCCAAGTAGATGTTCCGGAATGGGGACCGAGTGAAGCTCCTGCTCACGCTGCTGCTCGATATCCTGCGCAACGGCGGGAAAATACGTGGCGAGGAGCATGTTGATGTCTCTTCTGATACCGAGCACATCTGCATGTAGACTAGTCAATCTCCGAACCAAATCGCTATGTATCTTGTTGATCAAGTCGCTGAGGCACGATGCAAGTTAAAACTTTTTGCTTCGGAGTAACAGGCGGTTGTTTATCTGGTTTTGGTTTCTTTTTTCTTTTTTCTTTTTCTATTTTCATATATGCCGATAGAGCTTCGGGGGTGAAAGAAAATCTGGGAGAAAACTTACATCTGGAATGGTCTCAGAAGGTTCTCGATGCGCGAGTTGTGCATTTGGATTCGGCCTCGCAGATGCTCGACCTGCGGCATGACGTTCACATTCCATGCTATGTTCTTCGCCGGGCCGGTCATTTGATGGTATCGACGGTTCTCCACGAGGAGCCGGCGGCAGTCTTCCAGCGTCTGGTTGTAGTCGCCGATGATCTCCGAGAGGGACGCCCTGTCGCCTCCTAGGATGTCGGAGTCGCGGGCTCCATGGATTCGGAGCGACGTCTGAGTCTCGCTCACGGCATCTTCGAGGCTCCTCAGGCCGCGGTGCAAGGTGCTCACATCGGCGCCGAAAGCGCGATAATTTTCACCTGGGTAATGACACGATCGTGAGCGACACGGAACGAAGATGAGGACGGAACAGCACGCAAAAACCTCGAGTAGTTCGCTGGTCATTGAACACATCGTTGGCCGGAACGAAATAGTTATGTCCCTTCGAGATGATGCTCCTAGTATGGAAAGCAGGCGCCATGTTCGTGTCCGCCAAGAGACTAACTTACCGGCATTCTTCTCCGATGCCCAGCCGTACTCCCATACAGTCCAAGCTATCTCGGAGAACTTTATGATGTCGCCCACTTGGATGGGTCCAGCCATGATAAAAGACCAGATGAGCTAGTATGCGTGTCAATGTGCAAGACAGCAAGCATTGTTTCGTGGAGTGGATCGTAAGAATGGAAAGTCTTATGTACGAAGCAGCGCAGGCAACGATTGAAAGCTGTTATTTCGAGGTGGCAAAGATCTGTGCGTGGACGCCGTCATTGATGACCTTGACTTCCCCCGGGCACAGTTTCCAGTTACGGTTTTCAGCTCCTCAGCACCGGGGGCGGGCTACACATTCAACAAGTACTTCTGGTGGTCTCGGTATGACGCATGTCAGCAGTGCTGGCAACGTAGGGGGGGGGGGAAGGGCAAAAGAAAATAATTTGAGACACGAGTTGGCCAATAGCAATATTCCGCAACTCACTCCAAGGCGTCAAATTACGTACCCGCCGTCAGATAGTGAGGCGGACGAGGCCTCCACGACACCAGAGTCAGTGTCTTGTCTTGCCCTCTCGCCACACCTTGCAGCAGTGTTATGGGTCTTATTAGACGACGTGGGGGGGGTCATCCTGTAGTCACATCAACATGCTGGGCGGGAGGCCAAGACGGTCTAATAATAAACTCAAACGCAAGAAGGAGTCGTGGTGTGGAGGAGAGATGGCTTGGAAGGCCTTGGGGCGAGCCGTCGATACGACGGATACGAAGATACGAGGCCTTTGTCCCTAATGATTGAACTTTGGAACAGGTTGTGTCCCGGCCGAAATCAGGGCGAAGAGACTGTGTAGGGCTTTAGAGCGTGTTTCGCTCCTTTTCGTGTTAGTGTTGACGTTGATGTACGTGCCGGTCCTGCTCCTCTTGCACCATCAACTCATCACCAGCCAAAGATTTTCAATAGTTTCTGCCTTGCTCAAACTGTGGCTTTTGATATGAACTGAAGCCAGTCTGAACAAGTAGCTTATGTCATCTTTGTCATCTTGTACACTTGCCACGATCCATATGGCCTTGAGTGTCCTGAGCTATCTCGAGTGTCCGCTCTATATCTGCAAGATTTTGCCCAAGTTTCTTCGTCGTAGACTCACCAGCTACTCCGCCTAGCGGAACACTCTCGCTTCCATCATGAACCGCCCAGGCTCCCTTCATCATGACGACCTTCGACATCCGCCGCCCGACCGCCCAAACCAGGGCCACAGGGACTTCAGCAACATGGTCATTGACATGCCGATTAGCAAGAGTCGCTTCGTCACCCGGGCGCCCGAAGAACCTTTCCGTTTATCCTTTGTCGACGTCACATGCCTCCTGATCAACCGAACAATTGGTACGTCCAACCTGCCCAGCCGCACCTATTAGACGCAACATTCCGGATGCTGAAACTGCTAGCAAAGGAACGGGCATCTTCAATGGACCTCAGGCCGTCATGAGAGGCGTCCGCAGCCCCGGTCTCGCCATCCTTCTCTGGTTCTGCGGCTGTATCTACGGTCTCTCGGGAGCACACGTCTTCCTCGAGTATGGCCTCAACGTCCCGCGCTATGTCATTGATGGCGTGGAACAGTCCGTTCCGCGATCAGGGGGCGAGCTCCATTACTTGCAATACGTCTTCCCGCGGCCGAGGTATAGGAAGGGAACCGTGATTCTGAGCGGCGTGCTGTTTGGCATCAGCTTCATCTGTGTCGGGAACATGGCTAGCAACTGCATTGACTGCGCGCTGCGTCTTATGCAGATAGCCTATCCCGACAAAGACGAGAGGGATTGGAGCAATGCGGCCATTCGCGGGATTGCGATCCTCATCGCCACCGTCACTTGCTTCGTCCATGCCTTTTCTCGTCGTGGCGGCATCCTGCTCAATAACGCATTTGCCTTGGTCAAGGTTTTGATCTTGGTCTGCATCATCATCGCGACTTGGGTCGTGGCTGGTGGCGCGTCTGGCATCAGAGGACTTCCAGACAGCAGCAATGTCAGCAAACAGATCGAACCTCCGAGTAGTAGCGACCAGCTTGTTGGGGCGCCACAGGCATTTCTCTCCGTCAGTGAGTCTTGTCTTTTGGTTTCCTTTGGAAGCACAAATCATGTCTGACGAAGAGTAGTATTTTCCTTCTTTGGCTTTGACCAGCCTAGCTATGTGAGCCATGTCACGTTCCATCTCCCGCTTCCCATATGTGATTTATGCCTGGCTGACTGACTGACTGACTGACTGACTGACCGACCGACCTCAAGGTGATGGGAGAGATGAAGCACCCGAGGAAGAATCTTCCTAGAAGTATGTGGTGGGGTATGGGCATCGTTTCTGTGCTCTACATGGCGGTAAACATCTGCTACGTAAGTTGCTCAAGCTCACCTTGCCAGCCGTGACTGCAACCATGTCGGGACTAACAGTGGTCGGTGCATACAGATGATCATAGTGCCGGCAGATGTTCAGATGGCAGGCAACGTGGCCCAAGAGTTCTTTATCAGAGTGTTCGACTCCGGCACTCACGGCAAGAGAGCCGTCAACGCATTCCTCGCCATCTCGTCCTTTGGCAACGTCGTGGTCTGGACTTACACAGCCGCGCGCATGAAGCAGGAAATCGCCAAGCAAGGATTCATCCCGTTCGCCAAGTTCTTCGCCAAAAACAAGGACGTCAGTCTCGGGAAGCTCCTGATGTGGCTCGAAGGTAGCAGATGGAACTTTGTCGGCCGCAAATTCCGGTTCCTGAACCCTGCCAACCATAGGGAGAAGACGCCGGTCGGGGCATTACTCCTGCACTGCATAAGCTGCGTCGTGCTCATCATTGCCACATATCGCGTATCAACCAGTCAAGCTTACGACATCCTCTTTCGGGTGTTTACCTACATCATAGCAGCCTGGTTTGGCTTCTTTCTCGCGCTCGGCATCCTGATTCTGCATTTCCGGGGCCCGCCTGTCACCGAGGCCATTCAAACCCCAGGCCACCGCAGTGTTCCCGGCCAACCAGACATCAGGAAGACCTGGGACCAGATGATAAAAGGCACAGTCAATCCCAGACTTGGCGTTATCTGCGCCACCCTGTATCTTCTCGGCAGCCTGTACCCCATCGTCATGAATTGGGTACCAACCACGGACGCGTCCGTCCCGCCACCAGATGATTGGTATGTCGTTCCCCTCATCTCGTGGTGCGTATTGGCTGCCTCGGCCGTCTGGTTCTGTGGGTTCGTGGCTGTGGCCGCGTATCGGAGCCATTCGGGACGCAAGGAGTTTGTGTACGAGTGCGATCTCGAATTCGACCAAGCGGAGAAGCCTCAGCAAGGCCCGCCGTCGGAGGAGGATGCCACGACGCATCGTGGCGGGCTCATACTGTTGCATGAGACTATATACATGTCGTGGCAGGCGAAGGAGACGCATGATCTACATTATCGGAACCCAGGCGCTATGAGTCATTCTACCATCACGGGTCACCACGCATTCCATCATAATCGTCATCTTGGTGCGCCATCCACGGAGTTTGACAATACAGACTTTGCTCCGACGTAGTTAAGGGAACGCTCGGCCAACTGTTAAGAAAGGTCTTTGGCTTCTCATCTCATCCAAGGAGGTCAGTCGTTGCCATTATACACACGGCTTTATTAGGTGCCGTGTTTTCACAATCTTTGCGTCAGCCGTCATGGTCCACCTTGGAGCCGTGTAGAATGAATGAGCATCAATGGCCGTGGTGTCTGTGTTCTTGAGAGGCGGGAACCTTTAGGCGCGGTATACTAATTGAATTTGCCATCGGTTGATAATCATGACGGCATTGTGTCCTATTTACTCCAAATGACGAATGCAGATCAAAAGCCATAACCTGACCCACAAATTAGCTGTCAAGGCAGAAATTTTTAATTGAACCCGTAAGTGAGCCTAAAGCCTGTTGAATGACAAGATTCTCGTTGATCAACACATCATAACGCCAAGGTATCATCCGGAGCATCAGCCGCTTTCTGAGCTTATAAATTGGAGACTTGAAAGCTCTTAGACACGTGTGCACCACTTTCAAAGAAAAAATGTGAAGTTTTTTTCCTGAGTGGGATGGTTCGCATTGAAAAGGAGGCATCATACATTGCAAACAAGACCGCCTAAACCAAAACTGGGGCAAAGTATCTATTAATCTTAATTTTTTTTTTTATCAAACCTAGGAGTGAACACTATATTAGTCGTCGCACACTAAGTTGAGAACCATAAGATACAAGGTGAAAATCGTGAAAATACTATAATTAAGCTATTAGAATCCAGATCCGTGGCTGCGGTGAGATGGCACGACCTTAGAAGCTAGCCTGGAGCTCCGCAATGTGACTTACGCCAAAACTTAATCAGACAATCTATTTATTGTCACGAAACTAGTATGCTTTCTACTCCGCAGGCTTCGACTACTAACATGTAGCTGTATCGCCTACCAATTGGAGACAGCCCTTGCAAGTGACCAGGTTTCTCCCTCAAAAGTACTCTATTAATACCTCCGTACTCCTAGTTGTTACTTAATTCCCACTGATAAAGTGGGATTATTGCTGCACTATTCATCTCATGTACCGCCGTATGCCGTATGTTGTATGCAGGCGGGGGCAGCGGAGGAAGTGGGGTCAGGCGGGAGCAGGCGAGGCCAGGTGGTCAATTTTATCCGATCCTCGGCCCGGTCCACTGGGTCTACTGAATGTTGGACTAAACTGACACCATGCAATGGCTTCCCGCCACGTGTGGGTGGAGAAGGGACCCATAATTTCCCGTATCCCGGCAAAATTCTCCGCGTTCACCATTCTCTTCATAAAAAACTAAGAGGGATGCCGGACTTGTCAAATTCCTGCACTGTCCCCCATCCATCTCGGGATCACGGCGCCCAGTCTTGGCATTCGATCGATGAGCCCACATCGGCCACTTACCGTCAACTTGCCATGTGGGAGAGAAAGCCCCATCTTAAGACGTCGCGAGAAGAGGCGGCTCCAATGAAAAAAAAAAAAAAAAATTAGTGTTTCAATCTCGTCCACTACGGACTACAAGGCATGGAAATAAGGCGGTACTCATGTTCCGCTACTGCAACTAACTCATGGTTAAGCTTCGAACATTGGTGGCTTTAGTGGATAAATCCCCATTGACTGGCTGTGGCTGTAGTCACGGCCGTGGTAAGAATTTTCTTTGAAGATTAAAATGTTATGCTGAGTGAACAAAGTGAATCGACCGTGAGTTAGTCAGAGGGCGGGCTCTCTTACCTTGGGTACGTATGTAGCTTCTTATAAATGCAAGTTGATCTGTTCACCTTTCCTCTGCTCCCAAGCTTCTTCCTGATCTTCTCCAAACAACTTGCAAGTGAAAAGAGTCAAAAGCCGACTGACCAACAATGGTTTGCCTCAGTGTCTTGTCCCTCCTGGGATTGCTTGCCTTCCCAAGTGCTTCGGCATGGGCTGTGCCGCAGCCCTTGATGCTGACCGACCACAATGCCATCTGCAAACACCATAACCACTCGCATAACGCAGTCAAATATACCAAACCCGCATCTCCCATCAAGACAATGACTATGGCCCACGTGCGTACGCGTGGCAAGTTCATCACCGTTGTGAAGTATAGGGACGGGAGCATGCTGGACATCAACAAGATCGATCCTCGTCCTTCCTCAACAAGCAAGTACGATGCTGGGCTCGTCCACAGAACTGTTGCGTCAAACAACGGCTTGCCTACCGCAACTGTGGCTGGCACCAATTACACTGCTGCAGTCACCGCAATGAACGCCAAGCCTACTTCTTCTCCAGCAAGCCAAGACGGCGACGATTCCACGGACACTGAAACTGATGAGCTGGACCAGTCGACTATAACTATCACCGAGTACACCGCTGGCCGCTTGTATAGTGCATTCGTCCCAAGGAACGCTGAGCCTAGTCCTTCTGCAGTAAGCCAAGACGATGACGATTACATGGACACTGAGTCTGTTGAGCTGCACGAGTCGGGCAACCAGACAGCGGCCATGACCGCGCAAAGTGCAGTCTTCCCAAGGAACGCCGACGTGGTCACTTCTACGTTGGAATCTCCGTTTCTGCTTGGTAAGCCTGCAGCCGGCGCCGTCGTCAACGGGTCCGCTTACCCCGTGAGCTTCAGGACAAAGGGTGTCACAACGAATACCCGGATCGCCGTCGTCGCCACTGCCACGGCGACCCGTACTCGAACCAAAACCACAACCGTCACTCTCACGACGCCCGTCTACGATTTCTCGGGACAGACACCTCCTGCCAAGCGTCAAGAAGATGCCGAGCCCATTTATACAGACCTCGTTCCTCTCTCCGGCTCCGCGGCCACGAAAGCCATCAAAGTCACAGAGACGCAGACTAACTTCATCAAAACCGTCACCGAGACGTCTACTACTATAGTCCCCGGTCCAACGCACTACTGCCAGATGACTCTCCAGGCACGGAATGGCATTGTCAACGGCCGAATGATCTCCATCTACAACGAGAAAGGAACAAATGTGATATCGCCCCCTGGCAACACCACGGGTTCGATTTACGTCCTATCCAGCGACGGCAAGGTGCACCCCGTTGGCGGCCCATACGCCGGCAATACCATGCACTCGGTCGGCGTGGGGGGCTATCTCGATTTCCACAGCGACGAGGAAATCGCCAAGAACAAGTTCAACCCGGTCAAGTGCCATGTCGATGAATATCTCCAGTTCAATTGCGAGGCTTACAAGTCGAAGAAGATATGGAGATGGTTGGATGGGTACACCACGCCCGAGGGGCCGTATCTATGGCTCAAGAACGAGGTACTTCCTGGGAATCCGGTCTTCGCCATGTACGTCGTTCCGATCAACTGCAAGTTCACCTAGGCAAGTAGTTTGAGTGTCATTTTTTATGATTTCCGGGTAGAATGTTGTCCTGTTAGGTGCAGACATCTCTGCTGCGAGATTTTAATTAGTAATTGTATGTGGACAGCTTGGGGTTGCACCACTTTCTACTTCTTTCTGGTTAGGTAGTCAAGAGAAGCCTCAAAGAGGTAGTAAGACCAACCCTCATCTTTATGTGCTTGTAGCTTCTTGCTGAGTTTCCCGTCTGCAAGCGCTCCCTGCAAGGGTCGTCTGTCCGACAGCGCAGGGCTGAGCGTCGGTTCGTCAACATGCGCCGGAGCCGAATACGAAAGAAAACAGGGGTCCAAGACCCTGAAAGTCTCCGACTTTGGGAAACCCTCCGGTCCAGGCGGCAAGTCGAGATAGGTGATGCCGGTAACAACGGCACCCGTGTCTAACTTTGAAAGGCACGTATTCGCCCCTTCAGCCAGGCCATCAAGGAGAGCGCCTCCGTAGTCCTCCGTGGATGTCGATGTCGATATACAATGGACGGAGGTCGAAGCACAACTCCGACATGTACATCCGTCCGTATCCGTCTTCTAAGTTTACCAGACAAAATCGATAGCAGCGGCCCAAGAACCGTCCAATTGATCAACACCATCCTCCTCTTTTCTGGCACGCCCGGTGCCTCCGGACAAGCGCCGCCGCAGCAACCCGCAGACAATCTTGCTTCTTTCTTTCTTCTCATCTTGCATTTGCGCGCTTCTTGTCTGCACCTAATCATAAGCGGCCGGGCTCGAAACAGTTCCCACTCATCGGCATCTCCATCATGCAGTTTGACCAGAACGACAGAGACAAGGGGGCGGCGCTTGCGGCAAATCCCAACCGCCACTCACCCTCGGTAGACCAACATGACAACTCGATATATTTAACTCAGCTCGGTCCTTCATGTTGAAAGCGCGCATCGTCGCACCGCTGCTCGCAGTCTCACCATGAACACCACCAACGCCGACGACTCCATGGCCCAGACGTCCAGCTCCGGCTGCCCGAATGGCTGGACCACTTCAACCGCAGCGACCTCGAGGTTACGTTCCGCTGCTAGCTGGCAGCCTGGGTGGCCACCGTGCTCATCCTCATCGACCCGTCGCTGCAGGAATTTGGCGGTTCTAGCCGTTTCGCTGCCATCGTCTTGTTCATGGTGCTCCCGGCCGGGATCTTCATGATATACATCCTGGTCGACGTGACCATCCTCCTGGGCATGTGTCTGGTGTGGGCATGGGGTCTGTTTACCATGAAAGCCGCGTATTTCGTACGCGCAGACACCGAGATGCAGGCCTGGCTCCAATCTCTTCAACAACAGGCCGCCGTACTTGCCAACCGGACCGGACGACCCGCTGCGGCCGTTGCGTCCGAGATGGGCTACAACGGATTCCTCCTTGATGCTCGCGTCGTGACTGTCCTCTACGTCATGGGCTGCGCCTGCTCGAGACGCCGCTCGAGTCTACCCGACGGCTCTTTGCCGCCAAGTCGCCGTCCGATGTCCGAGCCTCCAAGAGGCCATCATCACGGCCTTCAAGAACTCGGAGCCCAAGTTGGCGTTCTTGCGCTCGGATTTCTCCCGGCGCAGATGGAACGCCGAGTGCTTGAAGGGAGTACGGGCGTGTCACAGACGCAGTTGTTGCCAGCGTCTTGCTGCTCCGTTTCCACATCGCCCGCGTCTCGGCATGATGACAGCCAACAGCGGTTCCGAGAGCGAGGCAGCGGCTCATCACTATCAAACGTCTCAATACGATAAGGCGGAGGGGAAGCCGAACAGCCCCGACTTCATGTCAAGCCGGACCGGAAGACCTGTGATCAGAGCCAAAAGACATGAAATCTCTGCTTCAGACCACGCGGGAAGCATCTGTAGGAAGCATTAACGACGCCGTAGTCGCAGCCTACGCCGACGTCTTCGACGAACATGAGCTCCTGAAAGACGGCACGTCCATTAACCCGCACGCGCTCAACGGCCTTGTTCTGTCCATGGTAATGGAGGAGCGCATCGTCAGCACGGCGGCAGCAACCGGGGAAGTCTGGCTTACCAGCAGTGACATTCCCACGCCTGTCCCCCTCGGCTGCTGCCGCGATCGACCAGGACGACGTCAAAGCCCAGCCCGAAGCTAATGAGCACGGGCAACAAGGACGTAAGGATTCCCCAGCCGAAATGTATCCAACGAGGGCGGTCGTCGGCGCTTACAGATGTGTCTTCAACCCCGGCGGCATATATGCCCTGCGCATGGTCGTGGTCACCAGTGCTCTGTCTAGCCCGGCCTCGGTCGCTTTGACCGCCGTCTTCTTCTACCGAGAAAAGGGTACGTGGACCGACATCATGGCCCAGACGAGTGTGCTCATGTACATGGTCGGCTTTACCTTCTCTCTTGTGTCTCGTGGCCTGGACGCCGTTCTAGGCGGCATTCTGGCCTTGGCAGCATGGTATATTGGCTGTGGTCACGGCACCGGAAACACGTACGGCTTGGAAGCCACCACGGCCGTGATGGTCTTCATCATCATATGGTGGAGGCTGCACCTTCGTCCGCCCTTCTTCCAGACTATCCTCATGGTGGCCGTGACCTTTTATGCTTGTCATCGGCTTCAGCTAGGAAGAGTATCGCATCGGCCTCCCTGCATAGAATACGAAGCCTTCTGGAAGCGCCTCGTCGCGGTCCTCATCGGCTTCGCCGGCGGCCTCGTCGTCCAGATATTCCCCAAGCCGCCCTCCGCCACACGCTATGTCTGCAAGACGCTCGCAAACCACGTCCGCTCTTTCAAAGACCACTACGAGCTCCTCGTCTCGCAAAAGATTCGCCCAGCCCGAGGGCCATAACATCGGTGGAGCCGGCCGCAAAGCAGATTTCCGTCCCAGCTGGCCCAAGGCTTCCTGGAGCTCACGACATCGACCAGAGCATTCTCAAGGCGGAAATCAGCACCACGCCCTTTGGCCAGAGGATCCTGTCCAGCATCCAGGGGAGATGCGAGGTCATGAATCAGTGCCTAGGCAAGCTTCTCATCTGGCCATCGACGCTCCCCCGGTACCTCCGGGAGCGACTAGCGCAGACCGTCGGGCTGGTCGAGGACAGGAGCAATCGGCAACATCATGCCCGTGCTTGACTATTGTCGAGTCGTCGCTACGCAAGGGGGATCACCTGCCGGAGGGACTGCCTGTTCCCTTGGTGGAAAGCTGCTTCCTCTCCTTGCGTGGAGCGCCCTCCATGAGCGCCCGAAGCTGAGCGTCGAGTTCATCCGGAGCAAGGACTACAGGTGCTACTGTGTTGCTGTGTTGCTGTGTTGCTGTGTTGCTGTGTTGCTGTGTTGCTGTGTCGGCCTATCTGTCATTTTTTGGCCACGGTGAATGATATGGTGGAAGTGATGGTCGGTTCATGGCGCCTGCGCACGTAAACAATTTCATCTTATGATTCACAGTGCTTGGACAGACGAGCAGCTCTTCGTCTTAATTCAAAGGTTCGTATATTTCATCCTTATCTCCTCGCGTGAAAATAAATTTCTCATGGGTACAATGGCGCCCAGTCTAGCATACTCCCTGCAGCATGAGTCTTGGACGGGTTAGCAACGGCCCCTGCCAACAAATCCTGCTGAAATGGCACCATGGCTTCAAGTGCATGATTGACGTCCATGATTCTCGCAACATCGACATCTAGACCCGCGTAGCCGATCCCGCCTCCGCCACCGGCCTGCCTGCTTTCACCCCCAGCGCCCTGTGTTGCGCTATACTCCTGCCATATCAGCGGGTCGACGGCAAAGTCGACGCCTGCCAGCGAGTCAACCAGCTCAAAGTCCGGCATGTAGTCGTCCTCGGAGGAGGCCGTCCTGTCCGAAGACGCATCACCCGGGTCGTCATGGCTCCCCGCCTCCGTGCAGGTGCTCGACTTGCGCCGTCTGCTCGTCGTGGAGCCCGGCTTGACGACGGCGTAGTTCTGGCTGGATCGGTTCTGTCGGGTTCTTCTCTTGGCGGCGCACTCGGCGTATTCGCAGGATAGGCGCTTGCGCAGACATCTGTCGCACGGGTTCTGGCCTCCGCCTGTGCATCGTGTCTGGGCGAGATGGGGTTAGCTTCTGGAGGCTGTTGTACGGGACCTTTGTTCTTTGCATGGGGACAACTTGAATACTGGATGAGGGTAGCACAGGTCAATGGGGAAACATCAGAGAATAACTCTGCAATAGGGGGAAAGCTGTGGTGGAACGATGAGCTGACGTAGAACCGGGAGTGGACGGCCCAGCTCATGTCATATCCTATAAAGAGCAGACGACCAATGACGAAAATGAGGACGGACGAAATACACAACGAACCATACCTTCTTCTCCCGACACGTTTTACAAGCCTTTATCTTGCTGGCTCGCCCATTCGCAGCGTCATATATCCGCGGGACCTCAACCTCGTTCGTCTTCGAATCGTACCTCCAGGCACTGAACATGGTATCCTAAACTCTGCAAATGCAACGCAGTGCAACCCGGTTCGAATGGATGAGCTGGGCTGAATAAGTGGGCAGATGGTAGAGCAATTCAAAATACTTGTAATGACAAATGCGGATGTTAAAGGGCAAGCAACGAGTTCATCAAGATCTCAAGACAAGCCAGTCATCTTCATCAAATCGCACCGCTGGTTGTTTGTTTAATGCAAAATCTTACCATACTTTGCGATCCCTTTCTAGTTTTTATAAAAAAAAAGATGCGCCCCAGCCTGATTTCGTCTGACCAACAAGTTCGCCTACCTTATCAAAGACTCCTGGGCCTGGTTGGTGTACATCATTGAAGATTCCGGTACCCATGAATAAGATGGGTCTCACCAGAGCGGCACGCGGGCGACAATAACACTTTAATCCAGTCTTCAGCAGAGCAATCAAGTGTTCAGGCGGGTAGGCAGTGTCGAGTTAATTTGTCACGGCCGTGACGCCCCACGAGCACGAGCGCCGTGTAAGACAAAACAAGGTGACGGGCGGGTTGCGTGGACCAGGGTGGCCCAGCTGTGGCCACCATGATGGACCTAGCTATAAGCATTATGCATGAAGGAGTATGCTATGCAAAGTAGATCCAAGTCGCATGGTCAGTCCAGAATCAAGATTTGCCAAAAGAGGATGGCAGGGTAGCCGATTACGTACCTGGGTACCGAGGTACCTACGACCTACCCAAGGTACCCAGGTACCCCTCCCTAGGTAGACATGGTAGAACGAACATGCGGGATACAGAGTACGGAGTACTTCGGGCCGTAATCTCGATCGGGCGACGGCCCAGGCCTGGGCAGCCCTTGGCCCACTCACGCGTCACCTGCGGACGCCTGTCTTATGACAACCCATTAACCCTTTCAGGGTTCGACCGACTGGGGCAGGCGCAGAGACCGGAGCTGCGTGCGCTATTGGCCGTGCGCTGGGGGCCCGGCTGGTGGATCTACCACAGTGCAGCCAATGGTAGCTGGTATGGCAGCTGAAATGGGAGAGAATGTTGTCTTGTGTCTTGGCATCGCGAGAGGCTGTGGCTGCTTACAGGTGGTACTTCTGTTGCAAAAAGTCGAAACGGAGGCGGAAGAGACGGAACAGATGGAGCAGACGAACTAGACAAGCCAAGGCTAAGCATTGTCGGATACGGATGCGGATACGGATGCATACACCCAAGGGATTCCCGTTTCTCTGTCCGTTGCTGGTACGTGATTCGTCATGACTCACGATCTCCTTCTTCCCAACTGGTCCACAAATTCTGCCTTCTGTGCTTCAGCTCTCGACGATCCTGACTTGCTGGCCGTAGCCTTCTTCTTTTCCCTGCATTAGTCGTCTCAAGCTGTATGCTGCGTTTATGGGAGCTCTCTGTCTATCAGCTTGAACGACCTTGTTCTTTCCAGTCTGATGACGAATAAACTTGCGTAGGCCTGACACCCTTTCTGGTACTCCGATATCGTAACCATAGATAGACATCGGGACAGCTCGTATAATGGGCATGTTCATGTTTGACACCCACTCCTGCTTTGTGTATGTTTGTGTACTTTGAGAGGCATGGCACGCTCTCTGAACACGCTCTTTGTTCAGGCTGCTTTTCATGAGGAGAACGCTGACGATTTACGCACGCGCTGCACCCGGTATTTCTACCAAAGTTCCTGTCAAGATGGCCTTTGTCATTTTTCACGCTTGCTCCAGTGATAAGAGAATGTGGCAAGCCCCAGGATCGGGTAGTGTGGGTGCCTTCTTCAGCAAATACACCTACCTATGGTAGAAATATAGCCCAAACCCTGCCTTTTGACTAAGCCCGAGCAGGTGCATGGAAGCCACAAGACAACAAGGTGGGCTGGAACGACCAGGCGAGTCCCATGAGTCGTTGAACTTCGAAACCACCTGTCAGCGTTTTCGGATCTTGTCCCGGGCATATAGCGAGAGCATTGACTATCTTTGCCAATGAAGAGACATTCAGGCGCTAGTATGCGTTGTCGTTCATGCTGACCGGTATTTACTCCGGTAGAGTCGAAGCTAAGCGCTTGGTTGTGGCTTGTCAATCATGTGTCTTGTAGTCAATAATCGACGGCGAAGTACGTGTCGGCCGATGCTTCGGACCGATTTCCAAAATTGACATCGGTTTTGAAGTTCAAGTCATGACGAATCTACCTGCGCCCGCCAAAAGCCTGGTTCTCAGTAACAATCACGGACTCGTAAGCTCTCCGAAACAAGGCAAATCAAGGATTGACATGGCACTCTGGTCGGAACGCCCGTAGAAATTTCGGACCGTCTCATCTTGATGATGAACAGAATTTTTTCTCCAGGATTCGGGTTGGCCCCTGTGGTAAATTCAGCATGTTGATTCATGACCAAGTGGATCACAACAGCAAACAATTCTTGTGTAAGAAAGTCGATGGATAGATACAGGGTAGGCAAATGCTGTCGCAGGACGTTGCGAACACCGCTGACAAATCGTGGCAAAATTTTCACCGCCCGGCAAAAAAAGCTACAATCCAGAAATTTTGAGTGCCTTCAGGACGGTCTGCTCCTCTACTGACAACACCAATACGGTCATCATGAAATCTCGAAAGAAGGCTAGCGGTTCCTCTCCATCGCGCATCCAAGATGAGCGATTTGCAAATTTCGAGACCGACCCTCGGTTTCGACTCCCTTCGAGAATACATACCAAGACAAAGCTCGATAAGCGCTTTGTTGGCATGCTTGATGATGAAGATTTCATAAATACTGCCAAAGTAGACCGCTACGGACGAAAAATCAAATCTGAGTCAAAGAAAAAAGCACTGCAAAGACTTTATCGGCAAGATGACGAAGACGAAGACGATGAGGAAAAGAATGAGGCTGCATCACAGGACGATGAAGAGCAGGTTGAGGTCATCGACGACGACGAAGTGGTTCAGAAAGAGCTTCTTAAAGCTCATGAATTGGAAAAACCAAAAGATTATGACCCAGCTAGACATGGTGGCTTCTCTTCTTCAGAGTCAGAGTCAGATTCAGACTCAGATGGGGACGAGGATTCAGACGAAGAAGACGGGGTTGGTCTCCACGCCTCGGATGGCGAGCAGCGATTGCAACATGAGCCTTCTGACGTTGAAACTGGCGAAGTCACAAACCGAATTGCTGTTGTGAACCTGGATTGGGATCATGTCAAATCAACCGATCTGATGGCACTCTTTTCAAGCTTTTTGTCCGATAGTGCGACTGAACGGATTATCAAAATCTCAGTCTATCCCAGCGAGTTTGGGAAAGAGCGAATGCAGCAAGAAGAGCTCGAGGGCCCTCCCAAGGCTTTGTTCAAGAATGGAAAGGACTCTGATGACGATAGCGAAGATGGAAGCGACAGTGAAGACGATAAGATCAAGAAGGAGCTCATGCAGGAGGGTGACGATCAAGACTTTGATAGTGATGCCCTGCGGGCCTATCAGCTAGACCGTCTAAGATACTACTACGCTATCATAGTGTGTTCCAGCCCCGAGACAGCGCGTAAAATCTACGAAGCCACCGACGGAACCGAGTATCAATCCTCCTCCAACGTGATTGATCTTAGGTTCGTGCCCGATGACGTCACCTTTGACGGTGAACCCCGCGACGAGTGTGATAGGGTCCCTGAATCGTACAAGCCGATCGAATTTGTCACCAACGCTCTACAGAGCTCTAAGGTCAAATTAACCTGGGATATGCACCCAGAAGAGGCTTCACGTAAAGAATCCATTAACAGAGCATTTACCGGAAGCAGAGCCGACATCGAGAAAAACGATCTTCGCGCATATCTAGCGAGCGATAGCGAAGATGATGAGGATGAAGCTGATGGCAACGACGAGGAGGCAGGCGATGCAGACGGTGCCAAACTCTCTAAAAAGGAGCTTGTGCGCAAAAGGATGAGAGAAGCCCTTGGTCTGGCTAGCGAGCCCTTGTCTAGAAAACCCAAAGATGGTCCTGTAGGCGACATGGTAATCACATTCGCGCCCGCGCTGCCAGTATCCAAGACAGACGAGAACAACAAGGATGAAACAACAATTGAGAAGTATAAGCGCAAGGAAAGGGAGAGAAAAGAAAAGAAGAGACAAGCAGCCAAAGCCAAACGGGGTCAAGCCGAGGATGAGGATGGGGATGAGGGCGAGGGCGAGGGCGAGGGCGAGCAAGTCACTGGAGCTACCGCAGGCGACGATCTAGGCTTTGACGACCCATTCTTCACCACAGAGGCCCCTGCAGCGCCATCTAAGACGTCAATACGCAAAGAAGAGCGGCTCAGGAAGCGAGAAGCCCGCGAAGCCGCTGAAGCCGAGTCTGCCGCCCAGAAAGCACAGCTCAAGAAGGTATTGGCGGAGGATGCAAATGATGATAAGGCCGATCATCTGGATCACTTTGACATGAACGAGATTATGCGCGCTGAGAAGAAGAAGACAAAGAAGAAGGGCAAGAACAAGGGCCAAGTTGGCGAGGACAGAGAGGGTCTACAGGAGGACTTCAAGATGGACCTTGCCGACGATCGCTTCCAGGCAGTTTTCGACAGTCACGAGTACGCGATTGATCCGTCTAATCCCAAGTTCAAGGGTACGGGCGGTATGAAGCAGCTTCTGGAGGAGGGCCGCAAGAAGAGGAGGAACGATGATGGTGATGAGCCGCGGAGTAAGAAGGCGAAGAAGGGTCGGGGGTGACAAGGGCCTGGTGACTGGAGGTTATACGTGAAATTTGATCAGATTTGATGATTATGGCTTTCCCGTCTGTACATTATGTTGCATGTGTTTGCCTGTTGTTTTTGGTCTAAACATAGCGTAATGCTGATACTTGTCAACGGCAAGGAATAAGTATTCGAATCGGTCATGAGTACGTCCACAGGCGTCCCTATTTTGACCGCGACATTCAGGAGGGAAATGCATGAGCACTACCAGACAACTTAGCACTATATATTATGGACCTGCTTGTTCATACCGCGACCTGGCGTCCGTAGCTTTATACATGGGTATCGCACTTCGTCAACCTTGGCATGCACTCCATTTTGACAGTGACCAACATCAAGTCCACGATTGAACAGGTTTCTGGTTTCTCTTATTCCCGTTTTGCCTCTTGAGTAGAAGTGGCGGCGCGAAGAGAATTTCGTGGGTTGGAAGTTCATCCGCCACTAATATGCGTGGACAAAGTTGGAGGACTGCTCTGCTTTATTTCCGTCACAAATATTGCGACGCGGCCGCGTCATCGTAGCCACAGCTGCCGGGGTGAAGTAAGCAATATGCTTACTCAGATATCGCGCTCGAAATGCTAGTAAAAAGAGGTTATGTTGCAAACTGCACTAACCCCGTTATAGCGAGGCGGATATCTCCATCTTAGGTTTAAGTGGCACAGAACTACCACCAAAAGCAAGCATCTGCCGACATGGAGTCTGGCCAACATGTCCTTTGCAAGACCTTTATTATCCATGCCATCATTGGATTCTCGCTGGGTTGAGAACCGCCTGAGCGACTTCAATCTCATGGGACGCTGGAGGTTGCGCAAGCCACAGAGATACAGACCTCCCTGATGCTCCGTCACCTGGAAGCGAAACTGGTATCATCAACTCATCAACACCCTAGCTGCACCGGCAGGAAAAGAAGGGATCTGTCCTTTGGCCCCTCTGCAGCAACCGGACTTTCAGGCAGGACAACAATCAAGTTGGACTGCCAGCAGTATCAACAATTAGAGATGCCAGCGATGATGGCAATGCGAAAGCACGAGCACGGTTGTGTCATGACGATGCCTTTGGAGGGAGACGTGCGACGACCATGTTTCGTGTAACCTGAACAACAACTTGTCAAGGCATCGCGATGCTCGGTGCGGAAATGCATCAAGGGTTTCGAAGGAGCGATGGAAAGATGGACACTCTCTTCATGTATGGACGGGAACAGGATCGTGAGATAGCGATGTTCAGAGCTCTGTCATTGATGTTCATCAAATCTCCTTGGAGCACAGAATGCGGCATGTCTCCCATTCCTGTAAGATTTTTTTGTTTCACAGGCTTGTAGGACACAGGCATAGAGGAGGCACTCATTCGAAGGTTATCTCAGTGGAGCAGCGTAAATAAGCAGAGAGAGGACTAGAGCAAAGAAAAGAATTTGCGATGACGTCGGGCACGATATGAAATGCTAAAGTATTTCTCTCTTGTTCAGCGTATTGCGGGTCAGACAAGTCTTCTAGGTGCATGCTCGTGCCGCGAGCTGCATAAACTGCCTCGAGCAACTCGAGGTGGAAGCAGCTATATCAGAAAGCTCTTCATCAAGCTACCGACTGGACAATACGAGCCGGAACAAGGTTGAGTACAATGTCTACATACCAAAGCCGGCTCTAGCCAAACTACCAGAAAGCCTGGCATCCCGAAACGAAAGGAGCACCGTTCTGTTCTATCGGGCAGTGGTAGATTGTCCATCATCTGAAGGCTCTTCATCTGATTCATCAATCTATTTCAGGGGCAAATGAAGTGCATTATAGGAGGAAAATATCCGTATGGGCTGCGCTGCGTTGATGATCTTGATGCTCTTTTCCCAATTCCAAGAGGCAGCGGTATGCCTGGCGCGGAGGATTGGGAACCCCAGGTGAGACGGAGAGGCTGGCACTGTCATGGCTCAGGCTGAGGCAAGGGCGGGCTATGTGACGAGCACGAAAGGATAACGATTAGGATTGACACCACGCTAATCTTGGCCGATCAAAGCACGCAGCCTCATCACCAATCCGTCCTGGAGCGTGTGCGCGGAAGAAACGGTCCATCAAGTGCAGAAGAGCCAGGAGCCAACCAGCGCGTCCAGGCCAAGCCACAGCCACGCCTTTTCAGTCACGAGTGGCAAGTGCTCATCACCCGCAGTTGGTGCGACATGGCGTCGGACACGATATCGACCGGGGCCGCCTCTGACGTTGCTTTTTTATCTGAGGAAATGAAGAAGGGTGATAGCATGGCATGGCATGGCACTGGGATGATGAATGATGGGGTAATGGCCTTAACGGGTGGCGATGCGAGGCGCATGCACCATGACATGTGACCGACATGAATGACGAGCATGACGGGGCCACGGCAGCCAGCAATCACTGATAACAGACATGACAGACCAGCCGGGACGACGATTTCGGATGCGAATCAAGCCCGGAATGGGCAAATAACGTCCACGAGAAAAAAAAAAATGGAACATCAATCACGTCACGTCACATCACGTCACGGCACCAGAGGCAGGAAAAGCACCATGATGGCCGCCGGCGATTGACCAATCAGGGGCCCTACACCCGCCTACCGGCCGCTTTGCCCACCGCTCACAAGGTCACAGGGTCTCAGAGGGCGGGCGCGCCCCATTGGCCGATCGACCCCATCCTGATCGACAAAAGACTAGCCTCCAAGCTGAGGTTGCATTTTTCATGCCTGCATGCATACATCTGCCATCATGCTCCCCTCCCCTTCACCTCCGTATGTATACATACGTATGATAATCGCCTCGCCCCCTCCGGCGGACAAGCGATTACCCACCGCAACCTCCCTCCTCGTCCAGACGCCCCATTGATAACGACTCTTTGCTCGGCAGCCCGAATTGCGAGAATTCCAGATGGAAATGGCGGCGATGAGTGTGTGTGTGTGTGTGTGTGTGTGTGCACACCTCTTCCACTAGCGCGAAGCAGATCGCAGACCGCTCAAAGATAACCAAGAAAATTAATAAAACAGATTAAAAGCCCATACCGTGCCTTTGCCCGGCCACTGGCCGGAAAATGCATCAAGCACTTCAGCTTCTCTGCTTCGAACGGGCCCCGCGCCAAAACACCACCTTTTAAAGGACGTGCCCCCTTTCCCCTCCGTACAACATGCTTCACTACTGAAAAAAAAATAAAACATAAAAAACATAAAAAACCGACAACTTGCGGGTGCTGGGAGGAAGAAACTTGTTCCCCCGGACCCAAGCGCTCCCCGGAACGAATCAACCTGACCAGTGTCACGGTCCTCATTTCATCATCCTACACCCTTCACCATGGTCTCAGCCTCGGAGACAACGCCCCTTCTCGTGCGACAGGAGCTGGCCATGCCTGCCACGCCGCCGCCCGTCACCAGGCTCCAGCACCTCGCGTCCTCTGTCATCGCGGCTCTCCATCTGCTCCGGGGCCTCGCGCTCGTCGCCTTCCCGGCCGTCGTGTTAGCAAGCTTTGCTCTGCCCGTGTCCGGCCCTGCCTTCCTCCTGACTACTGTACTGGGGGTCCGTGACATCGTGCTCGGGGCGCTGCTGGCCATGGCCGATGCCCGTCGAAGCTACGAGGTGCAGCGGGCGCTGGGCATCGCTCTGTTCAGCGACTCCATCGACACGTTTATCCTGATCTTCGTCGTGGCCTGTTCGTGGAACCGTAGGAATCCCGTGCCGGAGATTGTCTCCGTCGCCCTGCTCGCCATCCTCGAGCATCTCACTCTCTGGAGCTTCGGCGAGGATGAGGACGGCCCGAGTCCCTCATATCAGGCTGTCGTCCATGTCGATAGGCTCGAGGACAAGAGGTTGAGACTAGGCATGTGGCTGGAGGACGTGAAACGGGCTGAAGAGGTTGAGCAGCAGCGCTCAGCATCCCCCAAGCCCGAGGGGATGTTCTAGACAATGTGGAGAATTCCGGAGCCAATGCCACACTGTTCAACCGTCTTCACTCCTTCCAAGGTCGAGTTCGCGGCATCCCCAGTCCTCACGGGCGGGCTCGTAAGCCGTATTCAGGTGGCCCCCGTTGTCACCGTCCGCGGCCCATTGCAACTCGAGACGATGGCCTCGTGAAACCGGGCCGTGAAGGCCAAAGGACAGATATGCTTATGGAGCATTCACGCAGCGTCCTTGTGTTACCTGTATCACGCACCACGACGAACCATCGCACAAGAACAGCATCAAGCAGTACGGAGAGGCATTGAGACTGCATCTAGTCCAGTCTGGTCGCACAACGCCGGCAAACCGTGCCGATCCGTCCTCGGCATCCTCAGGCCGACTCTTACCGGTGGCCGATTGATACCGTGGGGGATTTGGAAAAGTTGATCTATCACATAAATCCTCAAACAACCAGCTATGCCCCGTACTGCTTGTGGAGCGTCCGCACATAATGGAGACGGACAACCGGCTGTAGTGCAACAGTCAATATTGCCATCAGAGGCACGGGACACAAAAGAGATGGCCACGCTTTGCTAGAGACGGCGATATGGCTCTTCGTAATGGCCGGACAGAGCAGGGAGACCGGCCAGCGACAGAGCTCACGGCGACGAGTTGTGCTTTACGCAGCACCTAACTTGGGCCGACCTGGTTCATAGTGGTTGGATTAGTGACTGGTGGCATCAAAGTAAAAGCTAGCTGTACTCAAAAAAGCAAACGGGAAAAGAAAATAGAGCATCGTTTTAATAAGCTCCTTGACAAATGAGCGTGGCACAGCGCTCCGATCAGGCCACGCATTTGACTTGCGTCCCTGAGAGATGGTGAGTGATTGCCAATCGGGATATTGGCCAACCACGGAACAAATGGCCGGTGTCCACATCCTCCTGTCACGGCAGTAGAATCCAGGCACCCAGCAAGGCGTCGGTGATAGCCAAGTTCATCATCAAGAGCAAGCTTAGCAAAATTGATCCTACAAGCTCCTCAAACCCCGCACCATGCAGTAACAGTCCTCGCTTATTCGACAAGAGAGTTCTGTTTGTTTAGAAAAAAAAAACACTTCAGCGTAAGCTTTACGCGAGAAAGACAAAGTCACCCCTTTGCCTGCAAGTTTGATTGATGACACGGGAGAGCCGGGGCCATCGCGGCGTGGTTAAAAGCTTTTTGTTTTTGGCCAAGCTTGGTGGCTGGCTCTAAAAATAATCTCCGCCTCGGCTGATGCACGCAGGGATGATGTGGGGACGGACGGGATCGGGTTTCTTGGCCGTACTTACTTTGTAGGCTGATTTTTTTTTTTTCCTTATTCGGTCATGACAAAAATCACCTGCTAGTGCTGTTTGCCAAACTACGCAACTGTGTCGGCAATGTCTCTGTGCTCCGTATGATCTGTTCATGAAAGCCGCCAAGCTCATCTCACGCACGGCCTCAAAGCTCCGCCGTGGCGTGCGGGAAGCACGCCCGCCAACGGGATCTATGCTTTTTGCGAGCCCGCTCTGGCTGAGATTAATTCAAGACAATTGTTGGGTGATTTGCTGTCTTGTCTCCGAGATTATGTGAGGGACGTCTGCGTAATATGTACGCGTATATGTTCGTTGCATCCGTGCACCGCGCCGTTCGAGGCCATGACAGTCGACATCCTTGAAACTATATTACCCTTCACTACTCTCCTGGGGTAATGCAACCAATCAGTCATGCTGCTTTCATGTCTTCTGAATCATTCCTAAGACTTCAGCCAATCATGTGAAAGGGTAAGATTAATGTGACATATCACTTACATGATTAGCACGAGCGCGAGATTATATGTGCATACAATCATTTCGCCTATCGTCGATTTATTCCCTTTGTAGTATGCGTCCTTGCAAGATAATGCAGGGGTCGCAGCGTACGGAGTGGCTTGCAATCAGCTTCAACGCCGGGCCGTCGGGCAGTTTATTTGCGATGCTCCATTGCTCACCCAGTCGCGCTGCTGAAAGCTTCAATGATACCGCCACCCAAACTGCCGCTGAACACTCCTCACGAAACACCAAAAATTGAGACATCACTGCGTGGAGCTATGCCTCCCCGCCAAGCTGCGACAATGCGGGCGCCAAGGGCAATTCTGAACTTTTCTTCCAAGCCATGCCGTGAAAGCAGAGGTTTGCGCAAGCTGCCGTCTGCGATTGCACTCGAAACTAAGCATCATTGGCAGTTTGCAAGAGGGAAGGGCCTGCGCGTGAATCTCAATATCATGCCACAGTGGACCCTGATATTGCGTCACTCTCCACACTTCGTGGCCATGTCTCGTCGTAGGCACCATGACAGCATCTAAAGCGCTGTGAGTTAGCATGTCTGGTGACCTCAATGCCATGAGGCTCAAATGACTTGCAGTTGATAGCTCGCAACCTTCCCGCCGCCAGAGGTGGGCTCGAACATCAGACCACAGAATGGTGCGTAGAGAATGCAGTACATTTGCCTGACTGCGAGTTCTCCCGGAGCCGCTCCGTGCTTCAGAGCAATTCGACATTTCTTCTATTGTGCAATAAGCATCAATCGAATTAAACATGGGACAATACAAGGTGGCAAGCAGAGTTGTTTCAAGGCTCGCCCACCCAATAGTAAGTAAATGATGCCAGGGACGGTGCTAGTTCCACGGAAAAGGCGGCCATCTCGAATATTCCGTCTTCGGACAAGGGCCGTGGTATCCTATCTATTGGTGCAGGCTTTGCTTGCTTTTGGCACAAGTACGGACAATAACCTGCCGGGAAAAGGAATTGGTAAGAAACGAGGTGGTCCGTGAAGCGGAAGAAGGAAGCACTGACTCCACACAAATACTCCAGCGCGGACAGCAAGAATGGTGGTGGATGGAGCTTTGCGTGACCTAAAGAGGGTCCGTGATCCTTCTTTTCAACCATAGTATCGGAAGACACGTGTCTGAAGTATATCGTCGCTGACATGTCAGAAATCAGAAATCAGAAAGTATGCTGTGTCCGTGCCGAGCGAGTTCGAGATATTCCTTATCAGTTGAAGTAGGCCAAGCAGCTATCAGGGCCGAGTTTGAACATTCTGGCATTGCCGTCCATCTGATGGCCTTGGAATTCTTCTACCATTCGTGCTTTGAGAGTTCCGATCATAGATAGCTCCAACTTGTCATGTTTGATTTACCCCAGCATCAGTAGTCCCATCAAGTCGACGCCTTCTTTGACGTGCCATGGATCTTTCCTATGTCGAGCGTGTAATCGAGTCGAGTGCGAGAGGTAAAGAGAGAACCCGGACAGGGAGACATTTTGCAGCCTAAGAAGGATGACTAGGGATTGGGAGGAAGAAGATTGTGAAGCGATTGGAATGGTCAGAAAGTCAATTCACTACATGAAAAAGCCCTGATCCCTTCGTATGTGCGTGTCCGCCTTCTCGGTGTTCCCCAAGGGATCTGTGTGATCTGTGCGCACTCACCCTCGTCATGCGTACGAGTTTTCAAATTGGGAAGGAAGCAGACACTGCCAAGCAGCTGTGGGGGGATGATTCCGCGATCAACTTCTATTGGTCTGCCAGCCCGATTAAGATCCGCCAACCAGACCCGTCGTACCCCATCGTACCCCATCGTACCCCGTCGTACTCCATCACACCCCCCCAAGCTTGGTTCCAATTTCTTGCCTCGCGATAGCTTTTCCCTTTGCCCTGCCCCATGGCCCTGGCATATGCTTGAATCAATTCTGTCAGGCCCGGCCAGTTTGGCTGAGATCTGACCAGACTCCCTGCCTGCCCGGCACTCTATCACGGCACCAAGCAGTCTCAGGGGCGATTGGAGGCACATCATCAATTGTCATATCCTAGTCAAAATACGATCAAAGGCACTTCAATCAGGACCATTTTACTCATGTGGTGGTGACGTTGCATCCAAGCGAGGGAACAAAGGAAAGCGAGGAAACAACGCCAGCGAGCAAAAAAGCAATTATTGGTTTTTATTTTTTTTTTTATTTTTTTTCCCCCTTCCGTTTCGAGCTGTCGCGCTGTCATCTCAAGCACGATGGATGGTTTGTGCTTCCTGTGTCACACAGCCTGATCGGGATCTACCTTGCCATTCTCCACACAGCAATTGCCTAGAGCCCTTGCGTCCTACTTATGCTGGGACCCAAAGCAAAAAAATGCGTCGACTAATAGGACTAATAGGCAACCCCCCCAGCTCCTCGACCTGGATACCCCGGCACCCGGCTGCTTGGTCTACAGTAGTGCGCAAGGGCTGTCTTTGCCTGCCTAGTTCACTGGCGCGAACACGAGAGTAGATATCTATTGGGTGGTCTCACAAAGATACTCTCCTCGCACTCTTCCAACTCTTGGTCTTACCTTTTGACATGGGGATTTTCTTGCAAACAACATATCATGATGGAATAATAATAATAACACTCCTTGGTTGCGTATCTACCAGTACTATCCACCGGCTTGATATCTATTAGAACGGCAATAGGTAAAATGATACACCTTTTCATTTCTAGTTTTCTTCTTTGAACTGATACCGCAGATCTTCCCATCGGCTAACTATCTTCTAATACTGACGCTTCTTTAGGGTGAGCCCTGTGGCTTGATGACTGTGACGGCTTCAAAATACTTATCATACCCGGATCCCCGTCTCTCGCTGTCCTTCTCATAGCTCAGAGTGTCCCGACTCGACCAAACAGACATTCGCTTCCCGGTTTGGCGATTCGGCTTCGACAACTCCCATACCCAAGTCGCAATCCCGTTCCGTTCCTTACTTTTCTTTCGTGGTGGCAAAGCAGTCGTTCTCAAACCTTGACTTACCAAATACTTACCCAGTACTTCAACTCGGCCAGCCTTTATCTTAGAGCACATCAATCAACAGTATGGGTTCAGAATTTGGTATCACGCCGGATACCAAGCCAGTCGCTCGGCTGGGTGGACTAGGCTTTTTTTATATTGCTTTCGACATTTCATGGACTGTCATTCTGCTTAGCGGCATGACCTTCTTGTGGCTAAGGAGGGAGATGCCTATACTCAGAATTCGTGGGTTGGGCCTGTCGTTTACAGCTGTGATTTTATTACATAGCTACTGGTGCTGTGTAATAGCTGCTTATGTTTATGGTCCATTGATGCCTGAAGTAGCCGAGTTTTGGATTATGGGCATCTGGTTGCCCTTCGGCATTGCTCTGTTTCACGCCTCTAACAGTCGCTTTCTCTACATTGCCGACGCCCAGAAGAAATATGTCAAGAAGAAGACAGATCTTGGCTGGGATGATCAACGCCCTCGTATCCGCAAGACTCTTGCAGCCCGATGGCAGATGCTTGCCTATACCAAAAAAGTGCTCATCCTCGTTGGTCTGGGAATGGCCCTCCATGTTTGTAAACGCCTACTGTCGTCAAGCAATGGGAAGAAAGCTAACAATATATATAGCTTTTTTTGATTGTCTTGATGTTTCTTATCTCTCGCAAGTTCCATTCTACATGGGGCATTCCTGGCACTGAAGTCACCGGCACAACAATGGAGCAGAAGACTGAGCAAGGACGTGGATGGGAATGGTAAGAATTATGTCAAGCCATCTCCTGGCCCAAGCTGCTGATGTTAAAGTTACTAATGCTCGGTTTATATAGGTGGCCATCAATCTTCTGGCAGATGTTCTGGGCTTGGGTTGTTGCTCCTGTCATTCTTTGGCGATCCCGTAAGCTCCGGGACACCCAGGGGTGGAGAACACAGACCATTGCTTGCTGTCTTTCAGGGTAAGGGTGTCTGGGGAAAAAACTTATGCACGATTCAGCACTGACATGCGACATCATTTCTTAGTCTTCACGCGGCTCCAATGTGGATCGTCGCTCTCTATGTTCCTGGCATGGCTGTTGTCAACAACTATTTTATCCCACCAATGTGGTACGTAATGAGATATCCCCCTCACCGCGTCGCTGTTGCTAACACCAACAGGATTGCTGTCTCTATCATGATGCTGGAGATTTTTACTGTGTTTGTTCCCATCTGGGAGGTCCGTAAACAACGCAGCCTATCCCGAGAGACGCTTGACTCGATTGCGCGATGGGAATCGCGCCAGAAGTCTGTCAAGCACAGTGGAAAGCCCCTCAGCTCCGGCCTCTCGTCTGCGGCTTCATGGATGGGTCGTACTAAGGCTGGATCTATATCAACAACCGGAGGTAGTATTCTCACCATGGACGCGCTGGAGCATACATTGGCCAAGAACCCCGAGCCTCTACAGGAGTTCTCTGCCCTCCGTGACTTCTCTGGGGAGAATATCGCATTTTTGACCCGAATCCGGGAGTGGCGAGCCCATTATATCGTCGGTGCCTCCCACTTTGTCAAAGATGAGAAGGATAGTGCCACCACTTTGGCTCTGTCTCGCGAATGCTTCGAGAGCGCGCTCCGAATCTACATGGACTTCATCAGCAGCAACAGTGCCGAGTTCCAGGTCAACCTGTCCTCTCAAGATTTCAAGAATCTTCAAGCGATATTTGGGGCGGCTGCGCGAGCCGTCACCGGCGAATTCAAATCACCCGACCCAGCGACGCCTTTCGCCGATAGCGCCAAGTGCCCCGACGAAAATAGAATCGCTAGTCGATACACCGGTGACATTCCCGATGCTTTCAACGAGGGCGTTTTTGACGATGCTGAAATGAGCATCAAATATCTCGTTCTTACTAATACCTGGCCCAAGTTTATCAAGGAGCGTCGCTCGTGCGATGGCTCGAGCAACTCATAGGCAGGCAGACACACCAGGTCGATTGTGTAAAGGCCAAGCGGGTGTTTCGATCCTTCTACCAACTTATCTGGTATAACTACACGGGGCTGGGAAACTGGTAGGCTCTCTGGATTCTTTATTAAAATGCGACTCCGTTACTGCCGCTTGGTTATTGCATTACAACCTCCCAGGCAGGACGCTGTTGTATAATTGTGCAGAAATTAGAAATAGGGACGTTCGTACTCAGCTCGGTATCCTGATGATGTGGTAGCGAACGTTTGTTAGTGGCGTTGCGTACGAGTATCAAATGGCAGGTAGATTAGTGTAATGGAAAAGTCCTGAACATCTCCCGTCCGACGTCGATTAAACCCGGCCATTCGTCTAGACCTCGTGCATCTTCAGGTCGCGCCCGTTGGCTTCAACGACACGGTGCTCGCCGCCGCGCCCGCAAGCACCTTTCCCGACTGCAATCCAGATGATCCAATCTACAAGTCCCCTGTTGATTCGCAACTGTCGTCCATTCTCGGCAGCCTGCCGTCAGCTCTCCTCGAAGATGCTCACGGCGTATGCATTCGACATGGTATAGGGCAGAACAGCCCACATCCATGAGAGATACCAGTGTCCAGGCCTCCAGGCACCGCTTGGCAAGTTCCTGCCCATGTTTCTATCGAGATAGACCGTACGGTCGGCACTAGCTTGATTTATCAGTCTGTCCCGGATCCAAATGGGGGTGCTGTCGGGTACACAGGGTATTTGTCGGCGCGGAAGTAGGTGCATCTGCATTCTTTAGCAAGCGGTGTGCATCTCGAAAGCGCTGTTGTTTATATCTGTAGTCGACTGCAAAGGTCGCAAGGGGCAAAGAGGCACCGAGGAGTCCTCTATAATTGATATCTATGCTAGGAACAAGTTGGCCTTGCTATTATGACTTATTAGTGAAGTAAATGCATATAAAATATCAACATCACTCTGGACCATAACTTCTTTTAGTTCTAGAAGCCGTACATTATTCTTTCCATCTAGCATTCTCCAATATCTCCGTGTTATTGCATTACCGATCCCTCCTTAACCCTAAAAAACTCTTTTAACTTTTCAGCCCTACCTATGCCACGTGCTCTACCTATCTCCTTTACATATAGTCATCTTACCAACAAACATCAGCCGTATCGAGAGGAACATCTGGTCTTGAGCAACAATCCCCGCAGCAGCCGGGTCAAGACCCGTCCGTCTTTGGCAGCTAGTGACAGGGAAGTATCGAAAAGGGGGCAACTGGTGCTGACTGAAGAGTTTTGTCTACTTCCTAGATGGAGCAGCGACCTCTCGCTCGCATCCAGACCCTCTCCTCTAGACATGTCGGCTCTACCGCATCAGATAGGGACTCTACATCCCGATGCTGTGGCGTTGCGGCACAACTCTAGCTAAACGCGTCATTCTCCTGTCGCAGATCTTCTTCTCGTATCAGTCGATATCGGCACGGGCTCATTAGAGTCGCATAGGAACATGGAAGACGAGAGGCAGTATTCCATTGGCATTTCCTTTTTTGATACGGGCAAAATACACCACGACAACATGCTGCGCTCAGCCGAGCACGAACGGCAAGACATCTTGGGCATCCCCTGCCACCACATACATGGAGCTGGGAACGACGCTCACGTTGTGCTCAGGGCTCTTCCAATGCTTGCGGTCCAGGACCCTCGGGCCCAGCATGTGGTTTCCGAGCGAGGCCGTGCTGGAAGTGCTGGTCGCCCTTGAGCCCTTTGCATTGCCCCTGCTGCCCTCTCCGGCTCCAAAGCCCAAGCCGCCGGCGAAACCGCCGAGGATGAAACACCCGAAGCAACCTAGGAAGACAGATACTGCGCACACAAGAAGGAGGGGGGCGAAGACGGCTCGGGCGAGAGGCGCACGCGTTGGAAAGTGTTGCTAGTGCCAGCGACGATCTTGCTATTGATGAAGAGATGGGCATGCTGGCTCTATAACTTGCCTTATAGGCAATAAGTTAACGAGGGTTTGCTCATTTTTGCGCTTCTAGCTCTTTGATACCATGACACATCACTCTTCTGCCGCTTGTGTTCGTCACTCCAACTCAAAAATCTACGAGGGACGGGAAAGCGGTACACTGCCTGTTCTAGGATGAGAGGTACAAACTACTAACTACTAACGTCCTGTTGATCACTCTTGCTCAAGTATCGCCGCCTTGACAGATCAAATTAACCGTGATATTCCGATATAAAGAATACGACAATCACCGATCTGTTCTTATACACAGCCAGTAGGGACGGACGCCTAATGACGAGCCCAGATACCACCAGCCGTCAGCCTGTACCACTCTCCCACAACGCCAGATGCTCGTACCAAGTTATCATCCCGAAACGGCTTAAGCAGCACTTGACCGGCATCGCGCGAGCTCACCCCGACCGCAGCCACTCGTCAGCCGAAAGACCCTCAAGGCAGCAAACAAGACCCCAAGACGGACGTCGTCTGCAGAATCCCGCATCTCAAGAGAGCCAGCAGAGCTGCCCGTTTCAGCCGTATGGCCTTATGTTCATGGCTTCGGCACAACCGCAAAGGGGCATCCCCCTCGGAAAGCTCCTTTGGACCTGGGGCCGTAGGTTGTCACTTGTCGTAACACAGGGTGTCACAAGATGGATGCGACGCCATCCTGGCCAACTGATTGGGACTGGCAGATAGGGCTCGCAGATGGGCTGTGCCTTGTGTAAGAACTAATTCATCGTCTACGTCGACTCTTGACCGGGACAGCAGGAACATCACGCATCTGGTGATTGTCTGGGTGTGTACCATGTGCATGGCCGTTGTGTCTCGACAAATTTGTCTGCATCTGAGTCTCGACCACTCTTATGTTCAGCCCTGCGAGGACTCACAGGAATAGGCTTCTGCCTGGGATATTTCGTACCGGAGCGGCATTTCAGTGGATGCAAAAGATGCACCCTCGCACAAGTGCCATGCAACATGCCTTTAACAGGACCGTCATACCCGCTGCCATGTAAGGCTACGCTGCAAGGCTGCGGGAGCATGTACTACCCAAGACATAAGATGAAAAGGTGGATTGATGGGTGGGTGAACAGATAGGGATGGATGGATGGATGATGGATGGATGGCCAGATGGCTATAGATCATGTGGCGACATTCACGATACATCAACATACCCCCCCAGGTACCATACCAAACAGAGGCCATCGCAAGGATACCGTTCCTTGCCACTGGGGGCCAAGGAGCATCTCATCCCAAACAAATGGCCATGACCATTTGCCACTCAGCGAGCCTGGTCGACCACTCCCCTGGTGACTGATCAATCTCGCAGGACGTGACTAGTTTACCGGGTGACCGGGTTACATCGACGTGGGTAGCATCGGAGAATTAATACACATTAGATTAATTATAACCCACGTCGACAAAGTGTCAAGTATAACTCCATTGAACAGAAAGAAAGATTGTGCCGTTGCCTGTGCCTCTGCTTGTGACTGTGCCTGTGCGACAGGTTCTACCCTCGATGAGCTCATGTGAGATCGTATGAGATCGTATGAGATCACAAGAGATCACAAGAGAAGGAAAGAGAAAACAAAACCGCCCCTCGCTCCACTCTGTTATGCTGATAATCTAATAGGAGAATAGCCGTCCCGCGCTCATTTTAATGCAAAAAATAAAACTGAGAAAACGAGAAAATAAAGAGTGGGAGAAGAGGAAAAAAGGAAAAAAGAATCGGCAGTTGCTGTGACTAGTCCCAATCTCCAACTCAGTACAAAGGAAATTTACCCAGAGTGTTTCAGAAACATATATTGCCACCACGACCCACAATCAAGGAGAAAACAACGAATAGTAGTCGTGAGGAATTTGAGAGATAGACAAAAAGAGGGTAAAGATGATGTGGAAGAAAAAGGAAAAAAAAAAAGAGTTTTTCAGGCACAGATTAGCGTCGACACATATCGAAGACGCTAGTCCTAGCTGTCCCAAATGGCACCGTATGCAGGAATGCCCCGTGTTTCGAGGCCATACACGACTTTCTTGGTGATCTTCTCGTTTGCAATGATAATGACTGCCTCGGCCCGGAAATCTTTCGCCAGATTGTAGCCCATCTTGACCAGATCTGGCCGACCTTTTTGTTTCGTGTCATGGATAACAGCATCCGGAATATTTCGGTATATGGTTTCTAGAATCTCTTTACCAAACGTCTTTTCCGGATTTGGCGCCGACCAGATCAGCTGTGTCGGGCAACTTGACTGACCAATATGACCCAACATAGGACCAATGCCGGACCCTGTCGCAATGACAACAAGTCGGTTGAAAAGTGTCGCAACCCTCATCACACCACAGGTAGGTACACCACGAACCCACAAACTGGTGGGCGGGTTGCGGATGCAGTCCTTGGTCCAGTCGCCTGCATTAGAAACAATGAGCGAGTAACCAGGCTTGTCAGCAAAGGCCGATGGCTGCGGAGCCGGAATGGTGGCAAATGAGTGCCATTCAATGAGCGGTCGCTTGGAGATGCGTGTAAAACTTCCGTTTACAGGGACAGTGTAGTCGAAAGACAAGACCGTGGCATGGTCTGAGAGTGGCACAGCCTTGACCGGCACCTTCCGCAGCCAAAACCATGATGAGGCAATGCTACAAGTCGCCACGCCCAGCATCCAGAAACCAGGTGTCTTGACCAGTGCCAGTCCGAAATCGTCTCCCGCTGGTGTCACATCGCGGACCGAGAGAATTGTCCGTACCCAAAACATGCCGAGTGCCATCCAACCAACAAACCGATGGGTGCGCTCAAAAAGATTGTGATACTTCTTGCGGAATGTCGGCCAAGCAAGCCCAACCAATGCACAGCACAAAGCGCAGAGCATCCAGGAAATCACCAAAGTAGCTAGAGAGTCGTTCGTCTTGTTGTCGACATAGGCAACCGTTGAGCGGAATGTGGACCCAAGCAACCAGGCCGTTGCGCTGATACCGGCACCAGAGTGAACGCCGCCCAAGTGATAAATCTTTGCAAGACGCTTCCTTAGCCATACTGGAGCAGATTTTGGCGCGGAGCAAGCGACTGTGTATAGGATATTGATGACAGCATCTTGACGGACCAATACCGCCACTACCAGATTGGCTGCAGTGAGAGTCGCAAGCCACTCAGACCCAGCATTGACGAGGATGAGAGCAATCAGAGCACCAATGTTGAGCAGGCCAGCCAAGCTGAATAGAAACCGATACACAATGGCGATTCGGTGCCTGAAATTTCGGAGGGGCTTCGGAAGCTTCTTGTCCGGAAGGTCCTTGTTCAAGTCAACCTTCTCCTCAGAAACTGTCAGAGTGGATGAGCTAGACACGGATCTCACTTCGGCCAAAGTACTCTGGTCACTCTTGAACGGAGATTGGGGCACACGATTATCTATAGCCTCTCGTGGTTCAGGTGCGAATGCGAGGTCGCGAAGGAATTGCTTGTCAATCTTGCCGTTTGCCGTCGCAGGGAACTCGTTCAATTGGTGGAGCCTGAAGGGAATGGCGTAGTAAGGTTGTAATTTCTTTGTGTGTGCAAGTATACTTTCAACATCGATCCCCAATGGCGTTGTGAACCCATGAATGTCTCCCCCCACCAAAAGGGCTGTTGCACGGGTAACGCCTGGTGCAGAGGCCAGTGATGATGATACACCGTCCAGTTCGACACGGAAACCCTATTACAGAGTGAAGGGGCCTCGTCAGTTATGTTATGGCAAAACAAAATATACCATAATTGCGGGCTCAGGAAGGACGTACAAGCATGGCTTTGATATCATCTTACCTTAATCTTGACTTGGTCATCCACTCTGCCCAGGATATCAATGTTTCCGTCTTCTCTCCACCGGCCGAGGTCGCCCGTGCAGTACATTAATGACCTATTGAGACAGTAATTAGCTGTCAGTCTGTGACTCATACCAACGAAGAGGGGTGCCGAGATGAGTCCATGGTCTTACCCGTCATTGGCAAACGGATCTGGAATGTATGCTTCTTTTGTCCTAGATTTGAGACCTACGTAGCCACGAGTCACTCCATGCCCGCCTGCCCACATTACACCGGTCACGCCCACTGGTACGGTTCTACCGTCGTTGTCTAAAATATAAACCGAGTTGTTGGGAGTTGGGCGACCAATAGAAATAGCTTGGCCAACGGCATGTCTGTACATTGTATTCACAATTGTAGTCTCGGTCGGGCCGCAACAGTTCCAATATGTGGTATGCGTTGCCCATAAATCGGCAACGTCTTGACATATTGGCTCTCCAGCTGTAGCCACAACTTTGATATTGGGATAGAGCTTGGGATGGTATTTGGAGAGAATTGTTGGTGTGCAAATCAGAACATTAAGCTGTCAACGACGCGAGATTATCAGCATTGGTTGATCCAGATTAAACTTCTGATGACAAAAGGAGACAAATTTCGAGGAAAACCGACCTCCTTGAGTGTGGGCTCCCATTTGGCACCTCTAACAACAAGCGTGCCTCCATTGCATAGACAACTGAAGATTTCCCAGGCAGCTGAGCCTATGTCAGTATACATATGCTACACCAAAAAGCATTGATAATACACATATTGCCTAGGGATAGTTACACTACTTACCCATGTCAAAGCTAATGTTAAGAACTTGCCCAGCACACATGCCTGGCTGGATCCCCAGTCCACCAGGGGATAGGCAGACCAGGTTTGACACGTTCTTATGCGTAACATCCACACCTTTAGGCTTACCCGTGGTTCCTGTGGTGAAATATTAGCATCATGCTATGCGAGGCGCATTTGTAGTTTGCCCTGATTGGGAAGGGGGGGAGTGTGAGCGATGAACGAACCGGATGTGTAGATAACGTAGCATCCCGCATCGGGAGAGGCAAGGTTAGTCCAAGACTCGGGAACATCCAAAGCTTGGCGGTCTGCAGACGTCACTTGTTCAATGGTGATGGACGTCATATTAGGCAGGAGGGATTTAAACCGGCTATCGGTGGATGCTATGCAGAGTACTATGTTCCCGCCGCATTGTTCTGCAACGTGCTTGATGGTGGAATCCGGAACAACATCCCCATCAAGAGGCACATACTGTGCACCACAAGATAGAATAGCCATGATACCAATGATCATCTCGGTACCACGCTTGACGATGAGTGGAATTCTTTGATGAGGACCAATTCCAAGCATTCGAAGCCGACAAGCCAGAAGCTGGGCCTGTATGGCAAGCTCGCGATACGTGAGCTCTCTCACGAGAACGCCATTGGAGAGGTCACGAACCGCTATGACTGAGGGTATGGAGGTGGCATGATGATAGAAAGCTGCAGTAACTGTAGGGAAAGGACAGTAGACAGCCTCACCATGAGTGAAATCCGAATTGGGTAGAGCAAGGAGATGTGATTTCCTACCACCGTTCATTGTGACGACTTCTGGGTAACACTCAAAAGTGCGGGGGTGCTTCAAGGAACAGAAAAGCAGTATGAAATCCCAACTTCCATCATGAGCTAACTTGTGAGTCAAGGGCCTTTATATATTTTTGCCGAGAACCTTCCCTGATATTGCAAGCTATGGTCTTAGCTTTCGTCCAGGAACTAAGAAGACCCCGGGGCAAGATCCTCCTACGGCCGGTACATTTTGGAGATCAGCCTGCCGGAAAATTCTCTGAGATTGCCAACGTCGTACATCCCAGTCATGATGGTTGAGCCTGCCGTGAGTCGACTCCGCCAAGCTGCGTAAGCTTTTCAGACCAGGGTTTATCGTGTCTTGTAGCAATATGTATAAAGCCTGTTGAACGGGGGAAGTTCATGGAGCTCTGTGGGTCCAGAATGATGCATAAATATTTCGTATTGAGGTGCGAGTCGAGAGATCTGAGGCACTCAGGGTATTCCTACGCCCCCAAAGGATAGAAGTAAAAAAAAGTATACATGCGGTGCGAGTATAATAGGAACGACTGGTATAGTTGCGCACACCCCTCTCAGTCTTTTAGGGGGAGGTGGGACGAGCAAACCAAGGGTGTGTCCAAGAATGTACATATGTAATTGTCGCATTCCGGGGCTGTTCAAGGCCAAAAGCAAAGGATGAGAGAAAGAGTCCACGGCTGGTCCACGAATGGTCCACGGCCGGTCCTTTCCTTGGACCGCTGTCCCCACGAAGGGAGCTGGCAGGGTTAGAAGCGAACGGGTGGAATGCCGGGAATGGTGACGGGAGACCCAGAAAGGGCAACTAGCGACAAGTACCTGGCAGAGAAAATCGACAAGGGGTCCAATCTGATCATGTTCAGGCCCGGTCAGGCACTCTTTGACACTGAGACAGGCAGGGAATTGAGTGAGGAGGCTTGCTCCGCTTAGTTGTGAGGGATAGAGAAGCGAACAGAGGGGCAAACCTCAACGTTGGTTCATCGTCAGAAGGTATGTAGGAGCTCGGAATGTGTGTGCGGTACCTCCCCCAAGACGAGCATGGCTCTCAGCTGAAATTTGCGCAAGGGCTCAAACCCACGTGAGCTCTTTGGTCGGTTCAACAGTCTGCTAACTTGGCCACCACAGGCCTCTCTTCTTGACCTTCCTTCTCCGTCCACACAACAACTGGTGAACTCTGCATTTGCTTCAACATGTCTTCAACGGGGTAGGGATGAATTGTGGCTTATTGAGCCGGCCAGTCGCCGAAAGCTCCACTCGATCGGAACCACGGTTGCTAGAGCCTATGCATGGACATGAAATTGACAGCAGATAGATATTGACTGTGGACTTTCAAGATTTCCGAGGCCTGTTGTTTCAGCCAGTAGCTCGATGCGAACCTATTGGGTTAGGCCAAAGCTGGAGGGACAAATTAGTACGTCATGCCCTCCGATGAGAGAGAATACGCCATACGGAGTATGGCTGTTGGATTTGTGGTGGAAAGGCACTATTGCCTCACCAGCCAAGAGCCAAAAAGATGACATCCATCTGAAATTTGTACACAGCAACACTTTCCTTCGTTTTCTTGTTTTAGGAGGCGAAATAATATTGATTGTTGTTCGATTGATTGTTCAAGCATGTATGTTGTTTAATTTTAGGGCCATTGTCGTGTCTGCTGCCAAAGTGACAGCCTTGGGACTTCTTCGTTTGGTAACATCTAAACCGAAATATCCGAGAATATTCGTTCGACCCGCCTGTAAGCAGGGCTCTTGTCAAAGTTCCTCACATGCGGATATTTATGATACGCTGCATTCGTGCGAAGCGACGTCTTGCTGCCACTCCGCCATTGTGTTATACCTATGGTACCGAACGTGCAGAATTTTGTTTATTCTTTTTTTTATCGGATTTTTTATGCGTTCTCGAGCCGCGGCCACAAGGCTGATAGTTGCTTTCTTTTTCTGACAAGGTTGAGCCGCGCCTGGAACCGTGTTGCCGGTGTTCCTTTAGGTATGACTTTGAGTGCTCTATTAGAAAGTGGCACCAAGTCCCTCTCGGTTCCTTGCAGCGGTGAGGCGTCCTCCACCTGGACGGGTTCGACCCAGGCAGAGTGTGGCTGTCAAGCCTGCACTTGCACTGTAAACGACAAGGCCAGGCCAAGCCAAGTGGGCAATTGTTATCAAAGACCGACAGATGCGACTGGCGCAACTGCTACTGCACGTTGTGAACATGCGTGGACCTTGGGGAGAAACAGACTTGGTGGCTTTGGAGACATGATACGACCATGCTCGTGTCTGCAGCACGAGCACTCTGCATCCTCAACCACATTTTGATCCCTGCCTAGGCAGTCAGCACACAGACATCAGCCGTATCGCGGACACTGGCTGGTTTTTAGTAAGGAGATTTTGGCTGCTTGGTGTCTATCGTCTTGGCTTTGTTCTTATGGGCGTCTGGAGATGAATAGATGGCTGGAGAAGTTTGGACCTGGATGGATGTACGTGATGGACATACAAGACGGACATACGAGATGGACATACGTGGTGGGCACGCGGCTGCAAAGGCAGGAGCCATGGAGCCGTCATATCTCATCTCATCCCAGCTTTCTCCCTCCTGACCAATGACAAGCTTGGAAACTAGATCAGACCAGGCATCCGTCTTTACTCGACGTGTTTTTGCCCAAATACTCTCTGGCTTGACCCCGCCCTGTCCCATGAGACACGAGGTCATATTTCTGTCATGGACATTGGAGACTGACGAAATAATATTGCTGGAGCCGGAGCTCGTCCACCTGAACCGATCCCTCTCGCCCTCGCCCTCGCCCTCGACCTCGACCTCGACTCACGTTTAACTCGCCCTCGACTCGATCCATGTCTTTTCTCCTAGCACTGGAGGGAACTTGGGCAGGTCTCATGTCGCAGCTCGGCCCAAGTCCACGGAGTGGAAAGTTCTCGTTCTACCTTGTTGCAGTGGCCCAAAGCCTCTGCATCTTGCACTCCAATCACCTCCGAACAGTTACGGTGTTCTGGTCCTTCAAACCCTCTCTCCCGCACCAACGTCTCCACCGGGGTGACTGTTAGCCTCCTGTTAGCCTCATGCGAGCTTCCATCACCGTCACTGCCACCTCTTCTCTATTGCCGCTCATCTACAAAGCCCAGCCCTTTCCCCATGCTGTTTCGTCAACCATGGTGTTAGGGCCATAAATCAGTCAAATCAGTCCCGTTTAACTGCGTTTCTTCTCTTCTCTAGATGGTTTATGCCAGCAGACAACAGACAATTAAGAATATTAGACACTGGCAGGACAGTCCAGCCATGCATGGCTTTTCTTCGATTGTCACTCGACCGCGATTATCAGTGCTGCGTCGTATCCCGGCTCCGTTGCGGCAAGCACTTCTGTCACGCATACTTTCGTAGTATCGAAGAAAGAAAGAGAGAAATAACAAACAATTCGTCCAAATGGCCACGTCTGAACTTGTTCAAGTCACTTCTCCATCCGAGGGTGTCCGGGTTATAACGTTGAATCGACCAGAGAAGCGCAATGCCATGTCCCGAGAGCTTATTGCGGAGTTTTTGAAGGAGCTGAGAACGGCTTCATCCGACTCGGCAGTAAGGGTTATCGTCATAACTGGCAAGGGCACTTTCTTTTCATGTGAGCCACATGACATGGTTTCCTACTTCTCATTAACCCTTTCCCATGTTCATATCCAAGCATATGGGAGAAGTTTGTCGCTGAGATTCCCCACTATCATATTGGTGCCGCCAAATTATTCTCGGTGGTAAAAGCTCGTTAGTATCTAATTTGTTCATCTTTAGCGGGTGCCGATCTGAAAGACATTTCTGGTCTAGATGCCGCTGGCGCTCGATCATGCCGTTACCTAGAAGATTTATGCGTTGGGATATCCGCTGTGCGCAAGCCTCTCCTTGCCGCAGTAAACGGACCAGCGGTAAGTGTTGGCTGCTATGCTCTTCAACGCCGAGTCAGCTTCTTTCCTAAGCCATGGCGGCAGATTCCACATGGCTTTTGACTGACAACCCTTTTCTCTTCTCTTTTTTTTTTTCTACCATTTTTTTTTATAGCTTGGAGGCGGTTTCGAAGTGGCTTTGATGGTAAGCACCCCAGGCTACCCTATCCAGCTATTTGGACGCTGGCAATTTCGGGGCCAACTCGGCCACCGCGCGCGCCTCTTAGAACGTGCGCATACAGGAAGGACATCGGAACCATGTGGGCTAACGCATGGCACTGTGAACGTCTAGTGTGATTTGATCATTGCATCCACGTCTGCCTACTTCGCCCTGCCAGAGACCCAACGAGGTTTGATTCCTGGAGCAGGTGGCACGCAAAGGCTGACCGCTGCCGTTGGCAAGTTTCGAGTAAGCATCCATCCTTCACGAGGCGCAGGGATGATGTTACGCGGGCCCAGGCCATCGGATGAAGGTTAAAACTTAGCTCATCATGTTCTTATTGTTCTTCCAGGCGATGCGGACCATTCTCATGGGTAGACCAATTACAGCGGAGGAGGCATTGTCATGGGGTCTAGTGTGCGACCTCATGGAAGATGGTGACTTGCTGCAGAAATCCATCGCAACTGCAAACGCACTGACGCGGAACTGGTCAGAGGCGCTTCTATTTGCCAAAGAAGCTGTCTGCAGGGGTAAGCATCATCCACAATTTGACATGGGCTACTCCATACTGTCCTGACTGTTGCAGTGCTACCAAAGGGGCACTGCACTACTGCTTATTTATTGCTCGCTTGAGGATTTTGGTGCTAACGTTTCTGACGCAACAGCCGATAGCCTGTGTAGGGACGACCTGTTCGAACGCAACTTATACTACAGCACATTTGGCACGGACGGGAAGAGAAAAGGTGTGAATGAGTTCCTGGCTAAAAGGAGCCTTGATTAGGGGAGACGGCCAAAGCCAGAAGTTCCGAGAATACCGAGTTATCACTGCGGGTAGTGGCGTGGATACGGAAGATGTAAGAAGATGGACAAGAAGGTGATTCGTTGGGGGCTCGCCGAGAAGCGTCTACATCTGCATCTGCACCAGGCCGCCATTGAAGAAGACGGTGCGTGGAAGGGGGGCAGCAAAGCTTCCGGTAAACGTCTTGGCGACTGGGCCGGTAGAATCGCGTATAATGAATGCAAAGACGACTTATAGCCGCCCGACCTGCCCATCTGGTCGATGCGGCTTGATTATATCATATTTAGGTAGTCAACAAGCGGCATGCAGTTTGCACTACCACACAGCCGCGATTGACAGCTGAAAAGATGGGGGTACAATCATGATCAGCGTCGTGAGGGAGGCTCGTGAGGGAGGCTCTCATGTTTACGTACGTATTATTATTGTCTGGCAATGCCTAGGATATTGCGTCTCTTTTCTTTCTTTTCTTTTTCTTTTTCTT
>JFZS01000056.1:0-100690 GCA_000709145.1 Balansia obtecta B249
TAATTAATAAAAAGTAACTATTAGTAACTTAACTAAGATACTTATAAGAGTTAAATATTATATTTAAAGCATTATAAGAATAGCTATAATAAATACATTTACTACACTTAAAGGAACGTTTAGCTACTTAGTAATATAAGCTATAATTAGTATAGAAAGAATATAGTATAATTTTATAGCTAAAGGTATTAATATAAGTAATAAAATTATTATAACAATAAGTAGTACTAAAACAATAAATATAAGTATATAAACTAAAAGATCTATAAAGGTTAAATATTATAAAAAAAAGATTAAAAAAAAAAACGAAACTTTATTAATATAACTACTTATAAGTTTTTAAAGATAAAAACTTAAAGAAAAAAAAGATAATATTATAGCTTAACTAGTAGCTTAATAGAATATTAGTTTAAAAAAAACTAATTAACTAATTACATTACTGCTTACTACTTTACTAGTAAGCAAAAGAGGCAATTACTACTTAATAGAAGTAAGTAACACTACTAATTACTACTATTACTAGTAAGTACCTAGCTATATAAGACCTTGTTACCTAAAACTATTTTCCTAGCTAGTCTTTAATAGAATTATTAGTTATAATTATAGTTATAACTTAAGCGTTACATTGCTTAGCCTGAACTGCCTCGTAGTTCTGCTTACATAAACCGACCTCGATCGTTACAGTTAAGCTTATAATAACAATGAATGGAGAGCCTAACCAGCCTCATAAGTACTTTATTTATACATTTGCTTATACAAACCTTAAGCCAGACTTGCGTTAGGGTATTCTATACGGGATAAGCCGGGATGACAAGGAGGAATATAGAATATATAGCAAATCTAATGGTTCCGTTGTACAATTGGTAATATTGCACAAGAGGTGAACTTACATTGTACTAGTCCCTATGCTAGCCGATTTCATCGACATCCTAGGCGCAGGGAAAGTGTCGGAGACCGTCTTCTAGCAGTGCTGCAGGCTGCTAATTACTGCTGACTAATAATTGCTGACTAATTACTGCTAACTGCTGGCTGATAATAATTGCTACTAACTAATAGCTGCTACTAGCTATAGTTGTTGCTGCTAATAGGTCTTACTGCTGCTAGCAGGTCTTATTGTTGTTAATAGGTCTTGTTGCTGCTAGCAGGTATTGTTGTTGTTGATAGATCTTACTGCTGCTAGTAGGTCTTGCTCCTAATTACTTATAGGCTGCTGCTAGTAGCTTCTGACTAATAGCTGCTAGCTAATACTGCCTACCTCTACTGCCTTTTTAACTAATAGCCGAATGAATTAACATTTACACCAATTACAGCAAAGGCAGAAAATTTAGCTCTGCAGTGCACCAGCCTATGAAAGATAGAAAGCAAGAAGCTACGCTTCTCCCTGCTTGCCTAAGCTCTGCATTTCACACAAATCTCTTTCCCTGATTAAATTTACTTCCTTACGAGCAATCGGGGGGTTCCATAGTGTCCCAAGCCCTTTAGCAGTGATTGGCAAACGAGAATATCGTCTGTATCTTTTAGAGAGCTAATATTGTTTTGCGTACAAGCTTCGTAGCCGTTGTTATTGACTATCTAGCTTTTCCGCGGCTGTACAACAAGACCCCTGTTGCAAAACAAGGCATTAAGGGGCATTACGAAACCGGGATTGTAAGGCCTGCAGTGGTAATTGGGTGTGGTCTTTGAGTCAACACAATAGTGTTTAATATGGTTACTTTATGCAGTGCTTGGCACTAATCTAGGAAGAAAAATTCATTGTCGATAGTCTAATAGTAGTATAGAAAGTAGCAAGAATAGTAGAATGTACAGTTTTAATTGGCTAGGAGGTCTCTATACCTAGTCCTACATACAGTTAGGTCAGGTCGGGTTCAAAACCTCAGTGGATCTATACATTCCCGTCTGGCAGCGCTATGCTGGCAGCGCTATAAAGGTGGTTCCTTGAGCATATTGTAATTGGACGCAAACTTGAGTGGTAGGGCGGTTGTCTTGATGAAGAGGGATTCGGGTTTGCTGGACTATTTCCCACGGATTAAAGTTATCGTAGGTTACCAAATAGATAGTGGGATGTTGAGCGGTGTCTGTAATTATCAATTGCAGGATGTGATAGTAATCATCCATCTCGTTGGCGCTAGCCGTAATGGCTATAGTGCCTGCTCCAATAGAGTATTGATCGTACAATCTTTTATTCCTGATTGTATCTTGAATATTCACCCTTCCCTGACGCTTCACGCTAAGAGGAACATTATCATCCAAATAGCCTCCTAAGCATGGGCCTTTAACTCTACGCTCAAGGACCTTATCTGCATCGTATTCGCCACGCACTCCTGATTCGAATTGAAGGCTATGTCTTGCAGATAACTCATCGTCGCTAGCCCTTTTCAAAAGCAGAGAGCAAGATGCTGTAATAGCAAAGATAAGAAGGTTGATCAGATGCATCTTGTATCTCGCGGTCCGGCTCGGCAGGTGATAGGTCTTATACCTGAGCTATTGTATGCTCATCGATATATTTTGCGTTGTTAACGTGGAATGTATTGACACAATTTGCAACAGGCCTCCAAGAAATGACCTTAATTTTAAAAGTATGTTGTCGCCAAGCGAGTAGGCCGTCTGTGTGGTTTACCAAACAAATGGTATCATCCTCATTAAATAGTGAGATAGTTAGTTGTAGTTGAAGCTGGTTTCGCTTAAGGGTGTGGCGTTGGCCTCAATTTATAGACACGCTTCCGGAGTACTAAATCTCTGCCAGCGCTTGTTGTCGATGCCCCGTTGAATTGAAACCCTGTCGCTAGTGCTAATCCACATTGATGGAATGTTACTATATCCAAAGCAGTTTGTCACGTACACATAATTCAGGTAGGCCACGTTCCGCAAATGGCTCGGTGTTACTGACCCCGTTGAACAGCGGGGAACAGCACGCTATGAGAGCGGATAAAAGAAAGGATAAAAGAGACGTTACAAGAATGCATCGTATACATTGGGACCCGCCTCGGCACGCGATGGTGGTATGTCGTATTGTAGCTATTGTTGTAGCGCTATGACATTGTTTTATATAAACGCGCGCTATAACAGTGTTCTGAGGGGTAATTGTTGTTGTATTACTGTCATAGCTGTGCTATTATGCCGTCTGCGCAGTTCACCAAATGGACCATACTTTATATATGTTAGAAAAGTCTGAGATAGTGAAACGTAATCGAAAGTATCCTAGCGTTACTATAGGTGTAGCGTCGACCTAAATTTGTATGCACTCTTCCGCTAGACTATGTCTTTGCACATTCGTTGACCGATAGCCTGTTTAATTGAAACTTTTCGATTAGTATTAGTGCTGATGAACCATGCTGGAATGCCAGAGCCGGGGCCGCCGGATAGATGACCATTCGCGGACCTCATCTATACCACTGGTTCCGCACACCGCTAGTTCAGATAGGCGTTCCGCAGATAGATTGGTGTTGCTGACACCGGTTAATAGCAGTAAATGAGCGTTGTAATAAAATATAAAAGAAAGGTTATAAGACTTTATCCTAAATCTTAGGCTCTAATCGACGAAACGCGACTTAAGTAGTCTCTTTTCTATGAGGTATTCTTTTTTATGCAAGGGTCTGCAAAACGAAAAATCGCTTTATACCTGAAGCAACAGCTAATTTGGTTCTTGGAACTACTTTCGATTGGAGATCGAGTTAGTCTTTAACAGCAGCAAAATTTTTGAGATAGTTAAACCCAATTGGCCTCCGCAATTAGTCAAACTTGTCGCGTCGACCTCATTATTTATACGCAATCTCCCTAAAGCAAAAGACATCACCCTCATTTCATCGATAGCTCATTTAAACAAAACTCTTCTGTTACTATACGTACTAATTACCCGCGGTATAAAAGCAACATGTAGGAAGCAGCCGAGGTTTACCTGCTTAAGGATCCTATCAGCAAATGTGGTTGTCACGCATATCTGACTCAGAGAGGCCACGTTGTTAGATGTCTGTAGAGAGCTGGGCAGAGACGATAGGGCAGGTAGTTGTGGAAAAAAAGGGGATTCGTAGGCGAAACCCCCGTGATCACGTGGGAGTCCACTGGTGGAGCTAGGCTAGGCCCGCTGGACCTCACACACGTTCCGCGGATGATTTGTTGTCGCTCACCCAGTTTAATAATGGTAAGCAGAAGGCTATAATAGCTGGGGAAAAAGATTGATTAGACGCATCTAATAAGCATTATAGTTTTAAGTAGATTATTGAAGACAAGAGCGATAGGGTAGAAAGGAGTAGTGGCAATTTTGTCTTTCAAGGAGCCGAATGGTATCTGGGAGTGCAATGGCTTATGTATCTACCTCTACTCTTCTCTAGCATAGTCCCAATGATGCCTTCATACTTACTTAGCTGCTTGTACGGTTTTTCTATTGGTATCTTATGGCTCACTAGTCGGTGTATGCACTAGGTACATGGTAATGAACATGATTTTACCTTATTATGCAGGGCTTGCCCAGCAACTGAGGAAGAAGCTTGTATCATTGATACGCATTTAGCTCCCCCTTCGTCGTATTCTATAACTTCTTACAGTGATAAGTCATGCCTAACTAGTACAAAGGCTTATGAAAGCTATTAGAAGTCATGTTAAAGCATAAGAGTGGAGGATTCCATGAGACTCCGATCCACGAAACGAGGCAAACTTAGAGTCTGTATAATTCTAGTGCTATTACAGTTAGTAACGCGTTAGCTCGAGGAGGAAGACCTCAAGTGGCCTCTGGTGCAGCCTTCGAACTACCATTACGCGCCAACATGGTTCCTCGTGACAGCTCGTGAGAGTAAAAGCTCGTATGGCAGGGCAGTTACGGTGACAGAATTCTACATCAGACTTACGGACTGTTGTACAAGTAATGATAGGCTGGTCAAAGTCTCGGTAGGTAGAGTTACAACTTAGCCATTGATAAGACTTCTATCACAGTGTAAATAGGTACATCAGCAGAAGCAGAAGCAACCTCTCAACGCGATTATTCTGATCAGTCTACCTTCCCTCGGTACAAAAGTGTAGTCTTGCGATGTCTAGAGAGATTACACATAGCGTAGCAGGCTTGAAGTCGTAAAGGCCTTTTACCCATCGATATCTGAGGTCTCCAACTATGAATCTCATCATAATAAATAGCCACGAGCTCATGACACTTACTTATGTAATAGAGCCTCATTGTAGGAGAGTGGCAAGACAGACACGCGATATAGCTCCTCGTCACTAGACTATCATTATTACCATCGCACCGACCCAGTTCCTGGTGACGCCAACCAGCCTGCCATCGCTTGTATGACAGTTCGAGCCCTGCGAGCTCCATACAGTTCCGTCGCTTTGACCGTCATACAACAGCTTCCACTCTTCCGAGCTGCGCGCAACGGTACTTCCATTGCGATAGAGATTCGTATAGTCAGCGACGTACATAACCCTCCCTGCAGCCCTTATAATTGGTCCAAATCAGTGGGTCGGCGCACCCAAAGTGTAGCCTCGATGATAATTGCTTCAGGTTTGTCGCGTCAGGTCACGTACGGTCAGGCCTCAGACTTTACGCTGTGCAACACCACAATGGCTCGTGCAATCATACAGAGACAGATCGTCTACGATGCAGGCCCTTAGTAATTCGCTCCGCAGCGAAGCCGCTGTTAGACAGTCTGCGTATAAATACAAGGTGAGTAGGCCCCGTGGCTTCCCCGATCATCAGACAACTTCAAGCAGTATTCCAACGATCCGCATCTATCCACGCCATTCGCAACACAAATTAAATCCCACTACGATTGAAGCGAAGCTCACCATGTCCAAGATCCTCGCGGTGTTCGGCGCAACAGGTAACCAGGGTGGCTCCGTCATCAACGCCTTCCTCGCAGACCCGGTCCTCTCCCAGGCATTCAAGCTCCGTGGCATCACCCACGATATCCAGGAGCCTGCCGCCCAAGCCCTGGCCGCCAAGGGCGTCGAGATGGTCCAGGTAAGCAATGGCGCCGTCCTTTGGCAAGAACCGCGTGTGCCCCGAGTGACACATACCCCCCCCCCCCCCAAGGCCGACATGATCTCCGTCAAAGACGCCGCGCCTGGCGTCCGAGATGCCCACACAGTCTACTTCGTAACCAACTTCTGGCAAGCCATGACGGACGACGTTGAAGTCACGCAGGGCAAAGCCGTCACCGATGCCGCAAAGGCCGCTGGCGTGAAGCACATCGTCTACTCGTCCCTCATCAACATCACCGAGGCGAGCAGAGGCCGCCTCAGGCGCGCCGTCCACTTTGACAGCAAATCCAAGGTAGAAGAGTACATTCGCTAGAGTGGCGTCCCCTGCACATTCGTCCTGGACGCCATGTTCATGAGTGACTTCTTTACCTTCATCCGCAGGAAGGACGATGGGAACTTGTCGTGGTCCATGCCGCTGGGCATCACGCCTACCGAGGCCCAAGTTCCTCTTCTGGATGCGGCTCGTGATGCGGGCCTGTTTGTCAAAGCCGCCATCAAGCACTTCCCGGAGACGAACGGGAAGCGCATCTTCGCCGCCTCGGACTACTACACGCCTGTGCAAATCATCTCGGAGCTGCCCGAGGTTATGGAGAGGAGAGTTTCGTACGTCGAGACGCCCCATCGTGTCTACAAGTCCTCCTTGCCGCCGTCTGCTGCGAAAGTCTTTCTGGACACTATGCTTCTCCTTCAGGATCCTGGATATTACGCTGGCGCTGATATCCAACCTAGCTTGGATCTGCTGGGCCCCGAAAAGCCAATTACCTGGAAGGCTTTCGTACAGGCGAACAAGGGCAAATGGAGTTGGACTGCATTGGCGCGCAACCGATCAGGCATGTATGTCACTGATCACTTGGCAGAAAAGCAAGGTTGAGTTCGGTTTTCTACACAACTCCTGATATTATATCCTACAAAGACTATGATCAATGGGAATATTTCTCACTTTATGTTGAATGTGCACTTCTGTAACGTGAACTCGTCAGAACCACGTTATCATACAACACCCTTATATTACATCGTGCTTCGCTCCTTCTTGCTTTCACGATCAGGCGACAGCTATGGAAAACACTATTATCGTCACTACGCTAGTGATGTTCTTTATTTCCATTGCTTTTCATTTGTCTCTAACATTCCCTGCAACAATGGTGGGACCCATTTGATCCATGTGTTCTTTGTTCCCTTTTCCCTCCTTCTCCTCCTCCTCCCTTCATCGTGCACTAGTCTGAAGTGTCAAAATACCCTATTTGGCATATCCACTGGCCTTAACCCATGTAGCAACGTCCTCACGATCGCGTGCAAGCCAAGAGATATTAGAGCGAATTCTATCTTTACTTTGAGCAAGGACTTGGTCAAAGCCACTGGTATTTTTGTCTTTGAAGAATTTGTCGACTCTGTCAAGCTGCTTCTGCAAAGTAAATGCTGAGGTCATAATTCCGACCATGGTGCCCAACATGTCTTGACTTGGAGGTAGCTTCTCACACAGTAGGGCCCAGTTGGACTCCATCCAGCTGTACAGAGCTTCAATACCTTGGGGGTGTGCGCGCAGACCACCGGCGAGCAGGTACAAGTCCTGATTCTTGACGTCAGCACTGAAGAAGAGATTCAAAGTCTTCTTGATCAGCTCAGGCTGCTTGGCTCGGCCAAGTATGCTCAAGCAGGTGTTACGCTCGTCGCTGTTGCTGGAAGATTGGTAGATTTGCCAGATTTTGTCGTACTGTTCAAGGCAAAAGGAATCAGTCAGTACAAGTGTTAACCAAATAACTATCATTCTGATGGGATGGTGGGTGACAAATACCTCATCGGCGCCTCCATATTCCAAGACAATGGCAAAAACGGCCCATCTGACGTTGGGGTGGATAGCTGCCTTGTCTCCAGCCATGAACTTGGCAAACATGTCCTTGGAAGCATGGATGACCTTCTCGTCACCATAGAGGCCAGCTCCCTCGAACAACAAGGCCTTGAATTGCTGTTCTAAGTGACCATCGTTCTCGGAAAATCGCCAGCCCATTCTATGAGCCATGGGGCTAATTAGATCACGGTAAAAGGCCCGGAGGCCCTTGGTTACAGTCGTATCTTCGAAGACCCAAGCGTTCTCAATCGAAGCAAATCCAATAGCGATCTCGCGCCACACCACCGGCTCACGCTCAGAATTCAGTCCCTTAAGTAAGTTGAGGACTCTAGACGTCTTTTGGTAGCCAGATGTAGCGAGAGCGCCAACATCAGCAATCATGCCGGCGCGATCCTCAACAGACAGCAGACCGTCCTTGGCTGCCTGAACAAGTTTCTCCAAGCGGGCAGGCGAGTATAATGTTCGGAAGATTCCGGTGTGGTCAGCATTGAGCTTAAAGAAATCCAAGTCGGGGACTTTGAAGACTCCCTCACGTTCCCGCAAGGCGACCTGATTATCAACACCATGCTTGGTACGAAGATTCAAGAAAACAGGGTACAAGACCTTGTCATCCTCGGGTTTAGCGTCTCCAGTTCGCAAAAACCGATTTTGCTTGACATGGATGGTGCTGTCGGCCTCATTTTCAGTCACGGTAAGAACAGGGTAACCAACCTCCTTGGTCCACCGATTCATGACTTCTTGAACTGGCTTTCCGCTTACGTCGCTGAGGGAAGACCAGAGATCCCCGGTCTGGGTGTTTCCATACGCATGTTTCTTCAAATACCGACGCACACCCTTGAGAAAGACATCCTCGCCGAGGTAAGTTGACACCATACGCAGGACACAAGATCCTTTGGAGTACGAGATGGAATCGAAAATCTGGTTGATCTCATCTGCTCGCTTGACAGGAACCTCGATGGGGTGCGAACTTCGAATTGAGTCCAGCGACAGGGCAGACTGAAGTTCATCGATGACATACTTTTGCCAAACCTTCCACTCCGGGTAAAATTTGTTGGCGGCGAACTGTTCCATTCGAATTAGCAACCAAGCAAGGCCCGAAATAAATGAGGTGCAGCAACATACCCATGAAGTCCAGGTAGCGAAGCCTTCGTTCAGCCAGAGGCCCTCCCACCACTCCATGGTGACGAGATTACCGAACCATTGATGAGCTAATTCGTGTTGAACAGTTTCGGCAATACGTTCCTTGGTGGAAGCACCGCTGGTTTTTTCATCAAGCAAGATCTCAACCAGGCGGTAGGTAATAAGACCCCAGTTCTCCATAGCACCTGCGGAGAAGTCGGGAATAGCGGCCAGATCCATCTTTGGCAGAGGAAATTTGATGTCAAAGACTTTTTCGTAGAAGGCAAGAGTCTTGACAGCAAGATCGAGAGAGAATCGGCCCTGCTCAATATTCTGACCAGGAGGAGCATAAACGCGGACAGGGACTCTGAAGTCCTTTGACTCAATATAGTTAAACTCGCCAACTATAAAGGCCAAGAGGTAAGTAGACATGAGAGGGGATGTGTTGAATTGAACAGCCTTTCTTGTAGAGCCACTGATTGTGGAGTGAACTTCGGTCTCCTTGGCAACGTTCATGTTGCTCAAGCAAGTCAGACCCTTGTCGGCAATCAGAGTGACAGTGAACTTGGCCTTGAGAGCAGGCTCATCAAAACAAGGAATTGCTCTACGACAATCGGTAGGCTCCATTTGGGTGACGGCAAGAACACCCTCGGAACCATCCTCTCGCTTATATGTGGACCGGTAGAAGCCAGCCATTTTGTCATTCAGCCGGCCGGTAAACTTGATTTCAATCTGGGCCTTGGAATTCTTGGCAAGAGAGCCTTGAAAATCAAACCTGCTAACTTGCGTACGCTCATCGTGGGTAACCTTGGCGTGGGAGCTGGTGGCCTACAGTGTCAGTGTGTCGTAGTGGAGGGGGAAAATCTACAGAAAAGTCTGCATGGAGAAGGGTGACATGACGTTTATTACTCGGTACCTGATTGTCTGCCCATTGGCAGAGATTTTGGAGCTGTGGATATCGAGCTCGTGAGTATGGAGAGAGATTGAGCTGGATTCTTGGGCGACATCAAGGTCAATCACGACGATTCCTTCAAAGGTGAACTTTTTGAAGTCGGGTTCGAGGGTGACATTATAGTGACGCGGGATGACATTTGTCGGCAGCAATTCACGGCCTTGGGTGCTGCGGGGAGCGACATCGCCGTCGGTCTGGTCGATTCCAGCCCGATCACGACACATGCCGTTGTCTAGGTGCCGTCGGTAAGAGCAAGAACGAGCTTGGAGACTGCGCCTGAAGTTGGAAGCAAACGAGGATCGGACCGAGTCGAGCAGGGGTGAAGAGGGGGATTGTCGAGAAGCAATAGCAGAGGATGCGACCGTCCCAACGAAGGGAAAAAGCCTAGACCAGGAGAAATGCTGTCAGCAAACAGTAGAACTGCGGTGCTAGCTGTTGCAGTCCATGTAGCTTTCTGGATGTGGCGGGAGTTGAGAAGAACGAGGGGCGAAGGAGGGGCAGCTGTTGGGCTAGGAAACCGACTGACCACCAAATGTAAGCCAGAAAGAGCAGATGCATGTTTGTCACTGTCACCGTCTCTTATCCTACAAAAGCGTGTAGAGGTGATACAAGAAAAAATCAGAAAAAATAAATTTAACTGTGATTTTGGAATTTCTTTACAACTAGAGAAAAATATCCTAGGTAAGACTTCTCATGTGTTTGGAAAGACAATAAATTTAGCTCGGGTTTGAAACTAGCGAGATTGGAAGCTCGTGCGCAAAACTAACCTCTAGACTGTTCCCTTGTTCACCGACATCGCACTCGCAGCGTTGCGACTTTGACCGAATGTTCAAGACGGCCAATGAGAGGTGATCATAGCCTGAAATTACTCGATGCAAAAGTCCTCCTTCAATTTCAGCTGACCGCGCTCAGACTTACATATACATTCGGCGTTGGATGCCGTGGGCGGCGCCGGGTTGCTGGAGGCTCTGCCGGGGCTGGGGGCCGTTTGAGGACGCTCTTGCATAAGAGGCATAAGCGGCGGTGGAACTCAAACCAGCAGTTGAAACCGAAATGGGAAGCATCGTTGTAAGTTTGCGCAGCGCATCGATGGCGAGCCGTCTGTGCATGGCTGCAACAGGTTGCAACGTTGACGTGCCCGGCAAATGTTGGGGTTATCGGATAGATGCGACGATACTTGTCTGATGATTACGAATGATGGAAAATCAGCAGGGAAAGCCCAAGACAGAAAAACAGGTAGAAAATGAAAAAGAATTGGTGAGCAGATACATCCCCTTTCCTGGCAGCGAATGTCAGAGTCCTCGTCAATACCAGGCGAAATTTATGTCCGAGTGGAGCAATATCAAGCGCATGAACGTTTTCGATACCAAGAGCCAACATCTGAGCGCGGTCAGGAAAGTGGGTCTTGCCATTCTGCCTCTTTGCTAAAACGAACGGTAGACGCGGCAGGAGCTAATTTCCGCCGCTGCCAACAAATTTTTGGCTGTTTTGCCCAAACCTCTGTAACTTACCTCTACAAAAACCATGTCAAGTCACAAGGCAAAACTGTCGTCTAGCTCCTTATCTCCCTACACTGCAGAATAAGAGAACAGAACCATCACGGCAAAATGCACGTCTGTAGTCCGTGCACTCTAGACTCTCGGTTATTAAAAATTACTCCTGAGTGTATGTATGTATATATGGAGAGAAAGAGCGTGAGAGAAAAGAGAAATCCCAAGACGATGACCATCCCTTTCAGTGCTCAACCAGGTCATGAATTGGCTAACTGGGGCCAATCAGGACCAGTAACTTTCAGCCTATTTTTCTTTTTTCTTTTTTTCCCTTTTTTTTCTCATCCACTTTCTAATATTTGATTACAAAAAAAGACATGAGTCTCAGTGGGAAAGTGAAGATTGGCCGTCAGTCACTCCTACTCTCCAAAAGACCTCACCACCAATTTCCGGGTGTACAACCTCTGCTATGATGCCCTGGTTGGATTCGTCACCGGGGTATCAGAAGTTGGGTGGATTCCGCGACCGTTATTGCTTCCTCCGAGTATCCATGAATAGAGTAAGCTGGGCGTCACCAGTCTTATTATCACACCCTCTTTCGCAAGAAAAGCATTCCAAGCATAAGCACAGTAACGACAGACACATTCCTGACAACTCCAATGGGAGCAAATCTGCTGTGCCATGTACTGCGTCGTCTAAGTAGCCGCAACTGAGGAGTTTTCGTAGATATAAGGAGCACCCGCGGGACTGTCAACCGTCTTTCTTGTCCAGTTTGTTCAGTTTTGCCTGGATCACCATACCACTGCAACAGCTTTCTTTCACTGAAGCCAGTATCGTATTCAGTTATTGAGCATGACGAATCTTATTTTGTTGTGCGTTGGTGCTCTGGCCATCTCAGCTGGGGCGATACAGCATGACTCCAAAGTACGTACACAGCCTTGGCGGTACGATGTTGTGTTCCACTGCAAGCACTGATCGTGGGTAGACACGCATCGAAGTTAGACGCTGCGACTGCTCAACTCCGGATGGACCATGCAACTGTGAAGCTCCCTCCGAAGTTCGAGAGTTTGACATTGAACTTATCGATCCTGCTGAACAACTGAACATACACTGCCTCTGTCCGGAGAGTGACTTAAAGACTGCAAAGATGCAGCCTTGCAAATGTGACAGTCACAGAAGCTGCGGCAGAGCTAAGAGGAAGTATGCTGAAGCGAAGGACATTTTACGCTGCATGTGCCTCATACGAGAGCCAGATGGGACGATAAAGCCGTGTGCATGTAACACGCCGGCCAACTTCCTGGGGAGAGTCAACCCGGTGTAAGAGGATCTATTGGCGGAAATCTCAGATATTACTTTAAAGATCGGCGTTTGAATCAAGCTTGAGTTGTTGACTCTGGTGGCGACAACTGACAGAAGGGCCCCCCCTTGAGTGTTTTGGTAGTCATTTACCTTTGGTTTGTAGCTAGACATAACCTGACTTATGCCCAGCTTTCGTTTCCTTGTGGGAGGACAACTCTGATGAAGAATCCGTCCTCTGTGGTCCCGGTGAAAAATGGGATCCCGCGCCGCTGCCAATAGAGCTCATACTCGGGTGCGTGCCAGCCCGGGACGGACTCAGTTGGCCCTGTGGCCATCGAGGATCTGGTGAGGGCCCGGGCTGGCCTTGCGGTTCGCTCTGATAGTACTGACAATGCTGAGAATCGCCAGGAAGCTCTACGCGAGCCGCTGAAGCATTATATTTCTGGCCGTCGTATCCGCCGTATTGTCTCTGGGCACGGTACATCTGTCTGGCATCATATTGATATGTTGGCGACGCCGGCAGCTGGTATGGGGCGATATTTTCTTGCTGATAATTCGGCTGAGAACTGCCGAGTGAACGGGGTATTGCCAGAACACTCCCGGCCCTACTATGACTGGGTAGCGACCGATCATTTGGGTTGATCGTCTTCAACTTTCCGTCATGCATCATGGCCTGGAGAATACCAGCATCCAGAAGCTCCGCTTTCTTAACGATACGCTGGACCATCTCCTTGTTGGCAGCTTTGGCCTGCGATTTGACGAAGCCGACCATGGTAATATTGCATTTGAACTCAATATCTTCGCGTAGGTAAAGCCCGTCGGCGGGCACTCCCAGGGACTCGAGTCCGAGTTCGCGCTGCTCGGGAAGCTCTATACCGGGCTGATTTCCAGCAACCTGATACTTGTACCTCATGTCGATGTTGAAAGGAGCGTAGATGTGTGTCTGCAAGCCCCAAGGCATGTCGTGAAAGCATCCGTTGAAAGTGATTTGCCTGGATCCAGCACTGCCCATCCCGGGCACAAGTTGTATGCGCTGCGTTATCTCGTACCAGGCGCTATAGTACTCCTCGGACGCGGCATCTCGAGGCGCTGGAATCGGTTTAAGATCAAGGACCAGGGGATTCAGAGTGATAACCTCGCTGTGGGAGTGGAGGATATTGAGTGCGAGCTGGCGCGGGATGAAACCGGGTATTGGCGTGACTACCACGATGTGCTCCTTCTTGCGCAGCATTGTCACAGAATCCGTAAGGCAGAAAAATTGATAATGTCAGAGAAGGGCAAGTAGTCAAAGTTGGCATAGTGAAGTCTGGCGAGGACCTCATATGTAAGTCTGACCGAAGAAGGAGCTCTTGTCAGTGCAACAGATGGCTCCAATAGGAGCTTGGGCAGGAAGACGTACGACGTAATTCTTCGTCACGCCAAGGTGTTTCAGCCTTCAAGGCCAAGATATCAAGCTGCATCTTACTCCATTACGTGAGACTCCGCCGAGGGCATAATTAGTACAAGTGTAAGCAATGAGGCGGGGGCTGAGCTAGATCGCCAAGCCCGTCATCCAACGTCCTTGTTGATGGAATAAGCGAGGCACCTTAGTTCCCTCATTCGTAGATCATGCTTCGATTACTAACTGAACATCGTACGTCGAAACAATATGACCAGTAATAATGACGCCGGAGCCAACACTTCAGTACTCTTTGTTGACTTCGTTGGATGCAATGACCGATCGTTCTCTATATATAGGCTTTGTAGGTCGATATCTCGAGCAAGAGGGCAGGTATCCCATGAAATAGGCGCCTTGATCACACATACCATGGACCGGTGAACAACACTGTTTGCGAAAACAATGGATAGATATCTCAATAACTTACAAAGCCCAGCGCACCGCTCTATACAGTGAGTTTTAAGATGGGAGACAAATCATCGCGGTTGAAAGAGGCTTGAGATGGTAATCGCAAACATCTTTTACCTCCTTTGTCCGGGCTCCTGCAGGGATGAAGATAGACCCGTTTTGAAATAGATATTTTGGGTATCCGTTTTTTTCGTACAGTCATTCGCGGTTGTCTTGTATCGAGGACCCGTGGCAATCTTACACCCTGGCCATAACCCCCACCTCTAGCTCAGGCGCACATTAATTAAAGCCTTCAAGAATATTCCACGCCAGATCATCGCATAATGCGTTTTGGCGATGCCTGAAAGAGCACCAGCAAAAATCCTAGCAACAAACTCGAAGTTAACTATCGTGATTCATCGCAAGCCTTAATCAGCTAATCTGTGAGGCCTTCAAACCCCTGACTCACAATGCCTGCGGTCGCTAGCGGGAGGCTAAGCAGAGTCGCTATAAATGTAAGACTTGCGATATACCAGTTGACCTCTCTGTAATTCACATAACTAGTGCTGAAGAGGGAGTACTGGAGAGGAAAGCGTTTTCATTGGTGTATCATTGCCATCGGCACCTCATTGGAGCTTATCGGCACGAAATTAAGAGATGACAAGAGGGGGAGCAGAGGAGCAGACAGGTCGTCCGTCTCCACTGATTATGGAAACCGTGCTTGTTTCGTGCCGTGTTGATCAAGCTGTTGATAGGTGCCGCAATCGCTACCTGCTCCCTCCGCGCACTCAAAAGATAGAATGAATCGACGGAAGACGATATCCCCAGGTCTGGGAAAGCCCTGTAGGTAGGTTCCTGGACCGGATGCACTGACTGTTTAGGAAAAAACATCGCCGTGGAGTAGGGAGGAAGTAGTTGCGGCGACTCGGCAGGACTTGTTACCTGTGAGTGGGCACGATGAAGAAGTGGTCAATCGACGCCCCGCATTCGAGGCCAGACGTGTCTGGCAGGCAGGCAGGCAGGCACATGGGCAAATAAACTCGAGTGTGAGAGGCTGGTCGACGCTGCAAGTATGATCCTGTTAATGCTGAGCGAAAAGCGATATCTGGCTGGGATGTACGAGTGGAGAGCGCGAGGAAAAAACATCACTCAGCTGGCTTGATTCCTCTCTCGGTTCTCAATCCTGAACGTCCATCTTGGTCTAGCTTCGTTCGAGCATTGCGGTCAGTTCTTCATCGAAAATCGTCGCGAATGCGTTGGCCTGAACGATGAGGGCTGTGCCCATCATCCGCAGCAGGACGGGCTGCTTCACGTGCCGACGGCGGAAGAAGAAGTGCAATGAGGAAAAGCCCGTCTGCATTGGGTGCAAGCGCAACAAGTTACAATGCGCTTGGCCGGCCGACCTGCTGGCGCAAAATCCATCTGCCTCGAACACCCGAGACCAGGCGAAGGCGGGCTCTTGCTCGTCGACAACCAGATCGTCGGCATCAACGACCACCGCGCTGTCAGCTCCTTCCTCTTCCTCTTCCTCTTCCTCTTCCTTCTCGCCCGATAATCAACTCAGACTAGACACCACGTTGGCTGCCAGTCCGCGCCTGCCCCCACAACCGCACCTGCAGCTGCCGCAAACCGTGAGCCCTCCCCACGAAACGGGCTTCTGCAGCGCAGCTTCGTCTGGAAATGTTGGAACTCCAATGTCCCAGCACCAGTCAGACAGATCATCGAACGAATCGTCCACACCCAGTCATGTCATTCACGATGACATGCAAGACGACTTGGACATCGTAACATCACCGGCAATGTCTATGTCATCCTTGGGAAATATCTCGAACCGACATCTGGAGAGCGATTCAGCGTCCCGGAACTCGTCAGTTGCTGAAGATGCTTCAGGTATGACGCTTGTTTCTGGACAAACAGGCCTGAGCGGAGACGACATTTACTTGCGTGATAATATCCCTATGAACATGAGCCTGTTGCCTTCCCACGGTCACGACTCCTTCGAACTCCTCAGTTACTACCTTTCGCGGACAGCGAACAGCATGGGAAATGGATCCACGGATATCAATCCCTTCGTAGCAAAACTCATCCCTATAGCATTCTCGGACTCGCTGGTTCTACATCTGATTCTTGCGCAGAGTGCTGTGCATCGACTGGCTTCGAAAGAATGTAGTTTCAGAAGTGAGGTTGCTACTAGATATTATACCGATTCCTTAAGAATGTTCAGGAACTTGGTCGGGGAGTACGTGTCCGGGAAAGAAGAGAATAGCTTGGTTGTTACAGTTGGCAGTCTCATCCTATGCCTTACAGAAGTAAGTCTCTTTTGACAGATGAATCTCATCTAAGCTGGGATCGTGGAAGTAATGAGACATCTAGGTAGCGAGAGGGGAAGTGAACGGCACGATTTTCGACCATCTTGCGGCATCCAAATCTCTTTTGACAAACTTGCTCAGCCGCTACAGGCAGAACGTCTCCGACGACTTACTAGACTTTCTGGTTGAGTATTATATGCACATGGTGGCTTCGAGCTTGATGTCTAAAGATCCTATGGGAACTGCGCAGGCCGCTCTTAGCCCTGAAATCGAAGACGCGGCGAATAAATTACTGGCCAAGAACTACATGGGCCAGCTTTGTGGTTGCTGGCTCGGAATATTGACGTTGATACCACAAGTCTTTTTGCTCGGCCAGAACATGCTAAGAACAGGCTCTCAGTCGGGATTGTCAACTTTGCCGGACAATATTATTACTTTTGGTTTGCTTCAATCGCAAATTCTAGGATTCAAGCCCTCTACTGTGGCCAGCCCCAGCAGTCAGCTTGCAGGCCTAGTCTTCAGGCAAGCAACCCTGCTTTATTTATGGAGCATCTTCGATACGCCGCAGCAACATGCGCAGGCGTCTATGCACAGGCATCTCATGAAGAGTGCGGTCACGGAAGCAATGTCCATATTGAAATACTTGCCAACTTCGGAGCGCGTAAACACCAGCCTGTGCTGGCCTCTGATGGTGATCGGCTGCTGCACCACACATCCAGAGGTCCGTCAAACACTTAGGGTCCGCTTGCAGGCTATGATCGACACGATAGGGCTCGGTAACATGCACCAGACATTGAAACTTTTGGAACATGTTTGGGAACAGCCCCCAGAGCAGATTAGTCCATGGACGTTGCGAAATGTGATGCAAAAGCACGAGATCTGGATTTCGTTTGCGTGAAAGGTGAGATTTATTTGATCTGAATCATATATCCCGCCAAGACGACAGCAACAACTAGCTGTTTGAAGTCAGCGGAATGCCAGATTTGGCAGATAGTTTTCAGCGGAACGCCGTACATGTTATAAGCATGCAAGGTGTCATACATGATTCCCCTTCATTAGTAATGAGTATTGATCTTCATGCCGTCGTGTCCAGAAAAAATTCCCAGATCTTGGCAGAAACTAGTACACCATCATGCGAAGTACCGGCTCGATCCATGCCGTCGTTGAACAATTTATCATCAAAAATATTCTGATCGTGCCGCACTTTCATGATTTCAGTCATGATGAAATCGTCGAATTCGGGGTGCGCTTGTAAGGAGAGCAGTGATTTGGGCTTGTATAGGCCTTGGATGGGGCATCGAGGACTGCTACCCAGGTTGACCAATCCGTCAGGCATTGTGGAAACCTCGTCACGATGCATCTGATGTAATTTCTGCGGCGCAACGCATTGTCAGTTTTCGTCAAAATGAGTGCCAGCGGAACTTGGGTGAAAACGGGTAAAGCATACCAAGGTAGGAACTCCAAACAATTTCTGACCCTCATCGCTCAGATGGACCTGATCAACGGACACCTCCCAACCCCCAGGTGCTCTGGCGGTTTTCGCACCGAGAGCCCGCCCTATGATTTGGTGGCCGAAGCATATCCCCACGACCGGTGTCTTCGATGTAGTGAGTACTTTACGAACGTATTCTACTAGGGACGTAATCCACGGATCGTCATCGTACACGGTGTGTTCTGAGTGACGGTCAGCGTGTCGTCCTCGCAGGTGCTGATTTTCGGGGTGAACGTGCTGCTGCCTGAAATGAGAATGCCATCCACGTCTTCTAGCTCCGGGTATACTTGATGTCGAACGACGTCGTATTCCAGGATCTTGAAATCGAAGCTCTTGCCCCTCTCGCCCATGTGACGCTGGCCGTTGGTGAGCAGACGCTTGAACACGGAGCCGTATGAGCCTCGCTCTTTGAGGACGTTGGGAACGGGAGTGTCACACTCGAGGACGGCAAGGCGGAATGTAGTCATTCTGGCGGAGGAGTGGGTTGGAATTCAGTGATAAAAGCGGTGACATCGTTTCGGGTTGTTGCTTTGAGAATGGCGGGGAAGACGCATTTTAACCATTGTCCAGCCGATAAGCATTTGATCCCCTGCCGACGCCGCTGGCCAGTGCATGCATGCATGGGGGGGGAAGGGCGGTATAGAGGTAGAGAAGGCGATTGGCTTGTTTGGGCGCGCCTGGGCCTGGCCAAGACCCCTACAGTGGATAGCGCGGTCCGTTATAGACGCCATGACGACGTACCAAACGAAGGGCCGGCATCAATTGTGCGGAACCAGGACGGAAAACAGAGAATCCGGCTGAGGGGAATAAAACAAACAAAAAAAGAAGAAAAAAAATTATATATATACAGAGAGACAGAGCAGCCAATAAGCACGTGAGTAATTTTCCGATCCGGCGTGTTAGAGAAGACAACCTTGTCTCATGAAACATGCCGCATTAATCGCCCGCTACTACGACAACACCTCTGTATGGTTTCATAAAGATGCCTACTTGCCTAAGATGCATTACAGTAAATTTGGTGTAGGCCGTGGTGAAAATGACACAAGCACCTAGGTACATGACTTTACCTCACAAACATTCACATGAGTGGCTCAAAAACTAGAAATGTCTCACAATTCTCTAACCATGGAAAGGAGAAGGTGTTGAACATCGGATGGCACGTGGAAAACAGTTATCTCAGCGTCACCAATCGGACTATTCACTGTTCGACAATCCAAATTATCCAATATGCAAAACTCTTCAATTATCTCAACCTGGGCTATTCTATGGTGTAGATCTGTGATTCCTGCTCAAGATCAAAACGCGGGGTGGGAAAGGGGGCGCGTGCAAAGCAGTAATTGTCCGTTTTATTATTTGTGAAATAATGCTCTGCTTGGCGCCAAGTACGTCTCCAAGGTGCTACAAACTCTTAGGCCGCTCGAGTGGTTGTGGTGGGAGCGGCAGAGGTAGTAGAGGAGGTGGAAGTAGTAGTAGTAGTAGTAGTAGTAGTAGGAGTAGGGAAAGCGGGAGTAGAAGTAGAAGTAGCAGATGCCGCCTTTCTCCTGGCGGCATCAAGGGCCATTCTGTTCTCCATGAGCTGCTTCTTCTTTTCGTCAGAGAGACTCAGACGAATAGTCTGGAGCATTTTGAAGGTGTCCTCCCCCTTTGTCTTGAGATCCTTGGGAATGGCGTCGTTGGAGGCCTTGGCGGCGGCCCTCATAGCCTTCCTCGCGTCCCGGTGCTTCTGCATCAGGTCCGCAGGGATAACCTTCTTAATGGCCTCATAGGAAGCCCTGAGGTTCTTCCTAGCATCATCCTCCTTGTTCTTGAGGTCCTGGGGGATAGCCTCCCTGGAGGCCCTGTACACGTCTCTCATGCCCTCCTCGGCCTGTCGGAGCTCGGGAGAGATGGCCTTCCTCTCGTCCTTGAGCTTCTGGATTTCAGGGATGGCTGACTCGTTCAACTGGCGCCTGTCCAGGTTGACCAAGGGGGCAGAGCGGTCGAAAAGCGCGTGCTCGGCGTCATCGAAGAGCGTGGACTCGGCAACGATGTCCGCGCCGCGGCGGTAGTTGTGCGTGGTAGCTGCCAGTGCAGAGGCACTCACTAGAAAGGGAACGCATTAGTATAAGTCTTCCATGTATATATATATATATATAATTGGATCCAGTGACATACGGGCAAGAAGAGCGAAACTGTTGATGTGAACCATTTTGATTGATTTAAAGTAGGGTGTGAAGTAAGTGCGGTTGATTGCGTGGTAAGTTTTGAAGAAGGAAAGGCTTGGTAATGACTGTGATGAATGCGAAATGTAAAATGATTGCGATGTATAGACCAGCTATACTTTGTAATGCTTGAGTGAAGAGTGAATTGAAGTTGTTGTTGTTGATGATCTGAACAAGAAAGTGAGCGATGATCAATCCTATTTGTATTGAAAACGACAGACAGCAATGGACATGAAGTAGATGGATTATTCGTACGTAGTACACGTAATGTCCTTTCGCGACATGTCGTCCTGTATCAACACGTTTGGGACTCTGGTGCCGTGACAAGTTTGGTGTCATCGTGGCCCCGTCGACCAAGACAAGATGGGACCGTTTCGCGTTTCGGGTGGATTCAAACATCAAACACTGCCATGAGTCCGTCTGTCTGCGGTCTTGAACAACAGGAAGGGGAATAAAAGCATCGTGGTATTCTTTCCTCGACGGAGTCATTTTGCGGATGACGCGGCAAAGTTGCATCATCTTAAAACGACGTCCTCGTGGTTGCGGGACGGCCACTGACGTTTTGGTTTTCATGGCGATGCGACGGACAGCCCTTCGTCTGAGTTTTGCTCCGTGCCTCTTGGCTGTTTTACTTTACTTTGCCTTGCTTCAATTTCATTAAGCGTTTTTTTTTTCTGATTATGAGATTGTACTGTATTAAACGCAAAGAGAAACATGCGCATGTTCACTAATTCGCTGCCCCTTGCCTCGCTCCGAAGCCTTGAGCCGACTTCTTCTTCGGAGTCAGGGCAGAAATATAGCTTGTGCTGCATCGAGGCTGGATGCGCCGCACGAGTCTTCGTCCCATAACTGTTTTGTCCTCGAACGTCCAACTAGTGCTAAAACGTGCCGAGCGTCGCGTCTGTCGAGTCGAGAGCGCCGAACCTCTGGCGCATCTTTCTCATGAATGTTTCGCCTCCTAGATCGGGTCAGAAGTGGCCCGATTCCGACGCATTCACAAGACAATTACCAAATTCCCGCTCAATATGTCTTGTCTTTCTTTCCATCGACCGTCCCCAGGAGCGACCGTGGCTTGGGAGGGGGGGGGGGGGGGGAAGGGGACCACGTAGAGTCGCAGATGTCTTGTGGTGACGACGCCGTGGCTTGCTGGCGGACGGTCCACAGCTGGGTTTCATGATCTTAAGGCTGGGCGGCGCTCACTCTGGTTTGAGGTTCCCTCATTGAATCCCACCTAGTGCTCAAGGGATAGCCTTGTTGGGCCTGGACTAGTGGGATTCATATCGATGGGAGCCTGCACGAGAGCCGCTCCATTTACAGCCAGGGCCAGAGCCATTCCTGGTATGCAAGAACAGTCTCTTGGGGATGTTGGCTGGAGCGTGTGTTTGTCGGGAGCTACGTTGCATCTAGTATTCCCTTGTCATTGTCCTTTTCGCATTACCCATTACCATACTGGCTTTCGATGTGTTTTCTGTACTCCGTATAAGTCGGCTGAATGCGTACTCACGACAACTCCAAAAAAAAAAAAAAAGCCATGAGACCTTGGCCCGGTAAGCTCCAATCATGCCCCTGCCTGCATTTCAATTGGCGGATCCCAGGAATGCTAGGGTCTGAACAGCCGTCTTCGGAATACTACGCATGTTCAACTTACTGATCACGACATCTGTGAGAACATTCTCACAGCGCTTGACTCACACCGGACTCCGTTTGCCGGAGCAAGCCAAACCTTACTGTAGGCATCTTGCTTGATGGAGAAATCCCATGCATCTGTACGCAAACCGCGCAATTCGGGCTAGGGATACTAATTTCTATGTGCCATGACGAAGGTGGCCAGGTTCTGATGACCTTTTTTGCATTTGGTGCTGTGATATATGCGTGAAGGCTAGCATGCTGAGCTATCAAGTACATCGATGCATTCATCGCAAGTCTATTAACACTATACGTCAAATCTACGAAAACTAAGCGTTGATGCTGTCCTGTTGGCACTCGTGAGAAGCATGCACGCGTCCGGGGGTGCAACCTGCGCGATTTTCGGCCCACAATCCAGAAACAGCAGGACGGACAGAAAGTTCAGGGTTGAGATTTCCAGTTCGGCTAAATCGTCTGCAATCAAGAAGCAAACCGCTGGCCCGTCAATAGCAGACTCGAACCAAAGTGGTCAACGTCCACCGCCGATTCGGCATCAAGAAGACTCAGGACGCGTATAGGCGTTGAAGAAATCGTTGATGAGGGAGCTGGCCTCGATATGGCTGGGCTTATCGTTGACGTAGACCTGCGAAAAAGTGGGTTCCGTGGATGGCCAGTCATGCTCTACGGGTGCGAGTCATGCTTGTTAGCATAAGGACTGACGAGAAGAGAAAGAAAGGGTGGGAACGGATTACTTTGCTTGTCACTCTTGTAGTGCTGCAGCACGCCCTCCTGTCCGTTGCACGTCCAGCTGAGGTGGTGCACCTCGCCGTTGAAGAGGTCTTCTTGCTTGGGGCATTTGTTGCAGTGGTTTCTCTGTGCCCAGCGATCGAGCCTGAATTTTGTGTTAGACTAGAGATCTGTTCTGTCAGGTAGACCGGGCGGACAGCGTTGACGAGTTCATGACGTCCAGTGATAAAACGCACCATTTCGGAATGGGAGGTTCTTTACCGCCTTCTCCCTCCCCACCCCCGTACTTGACGGACGTGTCGGCCCCGCCATGGAACTCTAGCATGGGCATCGGAACCCGCGCAGGCTTGCAGTTCTTGTAATTGTCATCGTTGTCAGTGTAGAAGGATCCGGACACGGGCGCAAAGGCCGCGAACTCGCCGCCAACGGTGGCATTGCACGCAATCGTGTCGACGAAGCCGCCGCCGTTCGACATCCCAGTCGCGTAGACGCGCGCGCTGTCGACACAGAAGTTCTGGCGCAGATCGGCGAGCAAATCCCACACAAACTGCAGGTCCTCCTCGACGCTGGTCTTGGAGTAGGATGCGCCTGCCCAGGCGCCCGCCGTGACGCCGCCGACGCCGTCCGGGTACACCAGGATCTTGTCTTTGATGAAATGGTCCAGCCTGGTATCGACCTCGAAGAACAGCCCCTGGCCCGGGTAGCCGTGGAAGCCCAGGATGACAGGATACTGGCGGTCTTTCGAGTAATTTGAGGGCAGGTGCAGGAGATATGTGCGGTCTCTGCCGCTCGACCTCACATTTCGAGAGTTCGACAAGCGGTTTGGAGGCAGCTTACCGCAGCCAGAGGTGTCACCACCTTTGTATGAAGTGGCTGCGATGGCAGTTGATGCTGCGCAGGAGAGGAGAGCTGTCAAAACCACGTGAGGCAGCATCTCCGACTTTTCTTCTTCTTACTTCTCGTCGTGAGGGCATGAAACTTGATGTTTATTTAGGAAAGAAGTTATGTTCTCATCCCCCTCCGCGTCAGCCGAAGACGTCGTTTTATTTCCTGCCAGCAACCCGTGACTTCTTCATTACTGTTGAATGCTAGGACACCTAGGCACATGCCCACCACGTCAACCTGGTTCCTAGTGACTCTGGCCAGCCTATCACCACTCGCATGGTAGTTCGTGACTCTTACAATACAACCCTTGAATGATTTTACAAATCTACTTGCAGGGGTGCTATAGGCCAATTAGATAACAATACAGAAACAAGGTAAGACATAGACTGGAGATTAAGGTACTTTATTTTATAGGTATATTACATAGAAAAAGAAGTATCTACAGGGTAGTGCTTATACCTTGTACATACGCCAATTCTAGCTGTTAAAGAGCAACCTAACTGGTAGAGAAAAGTGGGACCGGTAGATTTGTAAATTCATTCAAGGGTTGTAGAGTGATGCAGGTTGGCGAGCGAGGAAGATGTGCCGATTGATATGCCGAGTTGGTGCTGCCCAATCAGGTCACCGCTACGCAGGCGGATGGTTCCACTGATCCTTCCTGCTTCAAGATGGTCAGTGCTGCGGGCACCCCTCTGCAGATTCAATGTCACGCCTAGAGGTACCATGAGAGAGCCTTCCACATAGTCTGGTAGTCTAGGTCAGCAGTTTTGCAGAATTGGCAGTAAAGATCGAGATCGTAAGTATGTGGTATTATTCTCTACGCAACAGCTACTGTGACTGACAGTACTATTGACTATCATGAGGGCGAAAGAGCGTCAGAGGGAACCACAATAACATTACTAGATTCTTCTAGAAGCAAAAGTGATACAGACGGAACAATACGGTCCATCCATAGAGGAGCACACAACACAACCCCTGAATGATTGTACACTGCTACAAGCTCCACTTTTCTCTACCAGTTAGGTAGCTCTTTAACAGCTAAGTTTAATGTATCCTAATTATTTAATATAGTATTATTAAAGGGCATACAGTAAATATAGTAGAGATATGTAAGGTACCTTGTAGATACTTAATTTGTAACAATTTGCCTATATATTTTAAAAGCACCTTCTATCTTTACTCTATAACCTACTAGGTCCTAAGCTAATATCTTATAGGCTTCAAGCACCTCTGTAAGTAGCAGTGTAAAATCATTCAAGGGTTGCATTGTATGTTCAGCCTGAATACTACTGTCCGTGACGCAAGTCAGAGAAGTGCACCGGCAAAGCCGAGGGCGGCTACCTAGTAAACGCGTCCTCGGATGCCCGGCACGCCACAATCGGCAAGGCCTTATCCATTACTCCGTACAGCACCTCGCTACAGGCCGTGCAAAAAATAAACATAAAAAACGATAATATAAGAAAAAAAGTTGACAAATTAAAACCTAGATAGGACCTAGACAGCGATGCCCTCACCTAGGGACCGAACAGATGACCTTGTTGTGGTTAAGGTGATGTAGCGAACGAGACATGTCTTCAGGTTTTGTTTTTTTTTTTCTTAAGAAGAGACCGACAAGAAAAACCTTGCGTACCCTTCTGTCATCTCCTGAATGTGCAGATCACTTGCAGAAGGGAAAGCAGTTAAACTGAGGTTTGATCATCATCTACGCCATGAAATAATACGACCTTGGAAGTGAGCCTCGGACACGACAGGTGTACGGCCTACGACAGGAGACGCGGAGCCACTACTTCCATTACACCGCCGTGAGTGCGACTTCTCTTCAATGTAAAATGTCAATTCAATAATAAAGACTAACGATGATCATAATAATGTCTACTGCCGTCACAAGAAAGCTAGAATAGACGCGCCTGCTCGACACCTCAAACTCTACCTCGCTCCGCAGCTGCCTTGTATAAACCATCGATATCGGCCTTCCACTGACCAACATTTGGACGTAAAAGGCGACGGTCATAGGTGTAGAGACCGTTTACCTCCCCTTCGACATCGGTGGTTTGGGTCCAAACGCCTCCGCTACAAGCATAGAGCTCAACTTGTTCGGTAAATTCTCGAAAGAGAACTGCAGCACGGTGATTATACGACTCTAGGTCGTCGCTGATTTCATACGTTTGGTTGATTTGGTCAATAGCCTGTTGAACACCCCACAAGCTAGAGGACCGGTTAGAAGCCTTCTTCAGCACATGTTTTACGTAGAGGCAGCAAAATGACATACTGGTCAAATCCAACTGTGTGCCCAATCCCGCCGAACTCTCCTTGAAATCCAATCCTCTTTGAATCGTATGGTGACGAGAGTATAGAATAGAATGGCGTTCCACATTGGGGGTTAGCATAGTGATGATTATCCTGGAATTCTGTATCAGTTCTGCGACAGAAAGCATATCATGGCTGTTGTATCGTTGCATACAGAGAAGTCGCCAAACCCATGATCATTCCAGCCAGTAACTGAATCAATAAGCCTTGTAGGATCGACTTGACGGACAATTTGGGTAAGTTTCTCCTCGGGGTAGGGCGGTCCACGTAGCTGTCCCCAGCCCTCGTTGTAGATGACCTTCAAGGTACTATTAGCTTCCTCTTGAACTGACACATAGATGCAGACAATTGATGACGAACCCAAATACCAATAGACGGGTAGCTCTTGTGCTCATTGATCAAAACCTCCAGCTGCCGTTCGAACTCGGCCTGCTGAGCAGCATTAGGTGGCCGATTGCCATCCGGAGGAAGACAAGGCATATCCTGAATCACGAGCAAACCAAGCTCGTCGCATGCCTGGTAGAACAGATCAGGCTCGACCTTGATCTAGAATTGGGCTTGTAAGCGTGCGCCGAGTTTATGTATGGAGAATGACTGACATGTTTGCGAATCATGTTGAAACCAAGGTTTTTGAGCATTTTCAGGTCGTATATCATGGCCTCACGATTGGGAGGAGTATACAAGCCATCCGGCCAGTATCCCTGATCCAAGGTTCCAAACAAAAACGTAAAGTTGCCGTTTAGGAGCGGTCGTTGAACTCCGTTGACTGTGCCTCGAGATATCGTACGGAAGCCCGTGTAGCTCTGGACCACGTCCTCGCCCATCGATATGGTGAGGTTATATAGTGACGGCGTTGACGGTGACCAGAGCTGGGGTGACTGGACAGTGAACTTGAACTCTCTGTCGGAAGTGCCGGTTTCCTCCGCAACAACATTTCCCTTCGGATCAACGACTGCAATTTTGAGCTTGGTGCCCTTTTGCGCTGTGGAATGAGCCAGAACAGAAACTGAGAGGATACCGAGTTATTAGCGCTCGTAATATTTGATATACTGTCGTTGCTTACCAACGCCGTCCATCCCCGCAGACACGTCGAGTTGAGTGATATGGTTTCGCGGAGCACTCTCTAACCACACCGTTTGCCAGATGCCTGAGCACGAGCGATAAAAGATATGACTAGGACGTAGTGTTTGTTTTCCGACAGGGATGATTTCCCCATCGGTTGGGTCGTATACGAAGACGGAGCTTTAGATACTCAAGTCAGCTGGGCCTTGTCCTTCCATCGATGACATAGGGGCGATACCGAAGGTTCGTCACGGCTGGTTAGGAAATGCTTACAGTTTATTGTCCTCGCCCCATTTCAGCTGGCTCGTGATATCGATGGTGAATCGAAAGTAACCCCCGACGTTGTGTCCGACGTTGACGTTGTTCAAGAATACAGTGGCTTCGTAATCAACAGCCTCGAAGTTCAGAAGCACATTTTGATGTTTCCACTGATCTGGCACCCTGAAGGTGCGTACGAACCACATTTTCGTGTAATTAAGCTCCTGAATGCCAGAGAGACCACTCTCAATGCAAGACGGTATCATGATTTCCCGCGATAGGGCCTCGACTTTGGGAGGGTCAGACGGAATGTTTGCCTGTTCGACTCCCTCGTAAGTCCAGATACCATTGAGATTTTGCCAAGCTTGTCGGCGAAGCTGAGGTCGGGGGTGCTCTGGCCATGGGTTCGTTCCAATTCGATAAGTCCAGTCGGTATCCAGCGGTGGCTTCTGTACTTTGTATGGCACCGGTTCGCCTCCATCTGATTCAGCTTCGGTTGGCTCGAAGACATGAAGCAGAGACAAGCTGACCAATAGGGCACGCCGTAATATCTGCATGGCGACGATGGATGAAGTATTTACTATCTATCCGTACGTATATAAGAAGAGAGACACAGAGTCGTCGAGCAGCTTGGCACGTCGCATAAAACGACTAGCAGCGGGCATAGAAGATGGAGAGGGGAAATATGCGAAATGGGAACAAGTCAGGCACATTCGGCGGCAAAGCAGTTCCAAGCCGCTCATACCTTCCCAAGCTGGATCAGAGTAACCTTATAAGATGAGACTTCGACGGAGTGGGGAGAGTGACAGAAGCAGCCATAACTTCCATCGGGTACAGCGCAGACCAGCTCAGAGGTCGATGCCACAACAGTGAATGCTTCCATGATACTGGCTCCCTTCGTCCTTGCAGCGGGCGTTCGTGCCGGCGCCTTACGAGCCTTGCATTGAATTTGTGAGACATGTGCGGCGTGATCAAAACAACTCCAGAGTAACGACCTGCCAATGTGACTGGAGGCCCGAAGCTAGGATTTTTATCTTGCCATGGCTGGAATTATATATCCAACGAGGTAGGAGTATTGTCGCAGGATTTTTGTGTTTTTTCTTTCTTTTTTGTTTTTTTCTTGGTCTCGCGGTACAATGAGTGGACGTAGCAGGCGTGGAGCGCAGAGGTAGAGATGTGGAAGATGAGGTCACGTCAGGATTCTGCTTAGGGTAGTAGATACCATGTATCTGTATACGCGCGCCGAGCTGGCCCCTGGTGGCAGTGAAGCGCACAAGACGCGTTGGGATTGTCACTAGCTGGAACAGGTAATAATTATAGGCAGTCTACAGACGTATCTTGTGATTGGATGGGTGGGCGGAATCGAAGGAAAATATCCCGATTCGCCTTAGCTGATGGATCCGATGTGCCTTTGATTGGCTTTAGAGAACCAAGTCTCTACTTTCAGCTACCTAGGTAGCCAGTTACAATACACGACCGTACCGGGTCAAAGCCTTCTCTAACGCGGGGAAGGGGATTCGGGCTTCCGTAAAACGTGGTTGTGTCTGTCGTATTCCTTTGAGTGCACGAAGGCAGCACGCAGGTCACGGGACCCACCCACCTCGATACTTCGTGGTACTTCCCATTTGCTCATTTGTTGCCTTCGATGAATTGAGGCACTCAATGCCGGTTTCGGAGACGATCCTAACTTATGTTGTTACAATCAAGACTAGTGTCATTTCCCGCTTGCAGTCGTCGTCGCCATGACGCAGATTCTGATCATGCCGTACGTCCAGCACACATTTCACCGCCTTGGCTCCCCTCGCCGTGCGTTTGAGGCGCTTCGTCTACACTTCATCAGCTTGCCATCTCTGGACAAGATTTTCGTAAATCGTGCCTGTGCCACCAATGTCACGCCTCGTCTGGGAAGCCACACATGTCGTGAGGCCCGGCGTCGTGTGATGTGCTACGTCTAATTGAAGTTTAGCACGGGAGTTGGCGAAACCAAAGTCATGGCTAGAACAGGTCCAGAGGGCACAACGTCATCCGTTCACCTGGATACACATATACGAAGCCGATCCATTCGCAGCAGCAGCCATCTACCTTGAAACCGGCAGCGTCGAAGCCTACGTGCATGCATCCTTGGTTAGTACGCCCGTCGGCAGTGATCAGAGGCGCAAAGGACTAATTTTACAGTAGCAGTTCTCCTTGATGGCGACTTTGATCCTTAACCAGGTCATGCCTCCGGTAGAAGTCTCGAAATGAAACCCTGTGTCGTATCTGTCAGTGCCCGTGCCTCACTGGGTCGTATCTGGAAAGAGGCTCAATCATGTCTCTGGCTCAAGGCTGCGCTCGAAGACCCTCGGGCAGCGGGTTTGCCGACACGGGCGAACTGCTGCTTGGATGGAACCGGAATATCCTATTTGCTCCTACACCGCCTCGATTCGTGATTGTCCTCAAAACAATCAGCATATCGTGAAGATGCAGATTTCGATTCTGCGGCGGATTGTTGCATTATCACCTGCTCCTGGAATACTTCTGTTGCGCCTGGTGTACTCGGGCAAGCAATGCATCGTTCCACCGACACGAGGGAATGAATTCCTATTCCTATTCCGTCCTGCCGCGTACAACGTCAAGGCTTCCAGTAGCTAGCCGTACCGGAATTGGGTTGTGGACCTGCAGTATGACAAGAAGGTGGTTAAGGCGGTAAAGCGGTAAGGCGACGAGTTTCTCCGTGGTCCTCGGCTGACCTACTGATTGTACAATACACGATTGTGCCGTTCTAACTGGTACAATCACTCGGAATCACCGCAAAGGACTATAGCGAAGCATCTTCGAAATATCTACAGAATTTACATGGGAGATGGGTTTGAGGGCCATCTCGCGCAATGCTTAGCCAATGGATTAACTTGCGTCAACAGTTACAGGAACTACGAATGACTTGGCCAGTACCGGTCTATTGCAAAGACTGTGAACATCAGGATTTACATATGGCAGAAATACGCAGGTTATCGTTATCCAAGGTCAGGCATGGAAGATGCACGCTTGTGTCAGTTCAGCCAAAGGTCTCGGGACGCATGACAAGCAGACAGCGATAACTTATATAGTAATGTTCAATCCAGAGCAACATGAACCGTTCCGACAACCTTTTCGTCTTCACACTTTTATCACAAGTCTCCCTCCACTAATCTCACCATTGCGCATTCGGTCCAATGCTGCATTCACACTGCTTAACCCATATTGGACGTCCACAATGTCGGGCGGGAAGAGTAGTTTCTCATCCAGCAGCCTCTCTGCCCAACGGACCAACGCCTCGCCGATGCACCTGACTTGATGAAATAGCTTGACAGGGACGGTATGAAGAAGAACATCTTGTCCTTCGACTACCGTGGGCAAACCAGTCAGTCCGACAAGGTGACGCCGCCCGGGATGGCCACGGCCTGGCGATGCCGGCGGGGACACGAGCGTCATTGCATCGTCGCCGTCAGAGTCGGCATCGATCCTCAGCGCCTGCAAGAGAAATGCAGCAGACTCACGTCCGCGGGTATCCAGGCCGAACCGGAGCCGGCCCCGAGCATTCGCCCGCAGGACCTCGACCGCTCGCGCGGGATCATAGCTGTCGATCATGAAATCCGGACGAACAACACGATGGCTCGACAGGCGGAACCCGTGCTTGGCGCAGTCGGCCACCAAGGCAACTCTGAGACCAGCCAGCTTGGCAATCTGCGTCGCGAGATGAGCAGACGTAGCAGATCCTGGCGTCTGTAAGCCAAGTCGGACGGAGTTTCAGAAACCGCTGGGTTGACTTACCACCCCATATGACAAGCCAGTCGTCCCGTTTGGGCCGTTCATCGGGCCCGATGCCGTCCAGACACTCTGCCCGAACATCTGCAGGGAGAAGTGTGGCCCCGACGCCGCGAACAAGCCGATACAAATCGGGCCCGTCGAGAATAGGGGAAAAGTCGACGCCGAGCGAGACGCCGAGGGCCAGCGAGGCAGCCACGAAGGCGACGCCGAACGCGGAACCGGCCTCGAACGAGATGTGCCCCGGCAGACGAACAACCGTGTGGGCTTGGGCGACGACATATTGCTGGTAGGCCGCCTTGCGCAGGTCGCGGTAGTCGGTAGAGATGACAGCCACCTGTATTCAACGTTCAGCCAAGGTGTACGTCTGCATGCATCCCTCGCGGTGAGAGCGCCGCCTACTCTGTCGCCGACCTTGCACTTGCTTTCCGCGGAGGAAACCTTGGCCACCGTGCCGGACAGCTCCCTTCCCGCAATGTACGGAAGCTGGGGCAAGCCAAAGTTGAAATCCCTACGGCAAATGAGCACAGGACGTCGGTGAGAATCTCAGTCAGCCTTGCGCAAAAGAAACGTACGGAGCCTTCCAGTCAATCGGGTTCAAGCCAATCGCGTGATTGCACACCAAGATCTCACAGTCGTCCTGCAACTCTGGCACCGAGTACTCATGGGTCACGGCGTAGGTTTGCTTCGGTCCGTGGAGGAGCAGCACGGTCTGCGTTGCGGGCACTCCGGCCATAATAATTTGCGCTTCGTCAGAAAAGCCGGCCTGGGGAATCCGATCCTGCGTGAGAAGAGCAGATGTTCTTGAGGTTTGGAGTTTGACAAAGACGGCGTTTCTTTCTCGGCGGCCCTTTTTTTTTTTCCAATTGATTGCGTTTACAGAATCCTACGATTGTGCATGCCGTTTTTACGGGAATTTCGTAGCCGGTGACTTTGTCCTGAGCAGAACACTTGTAGGCCGTGTGGCCTGGAAGTTAAGTTTCTGTCTTTGGTGTTGCTGGACGGTGCGACGGATGGCGTCATCTTGGCCAAAGAAGCGTCAGCTGGATGGATCCACAACATCCGGTAGATGTTCTGTTTGCACGATGTCCCTTTGGCAGTGATGAGGCCTTGGGTTAGTCGCAGACCTTTACCTTTTTTAATATATATTGGGTACTTTACAAATATACTATATCTTTTTATACTTGGACTTGAAGAAATCTTTAGTGTTTCTATTAGAATAATATTCATTTATAGGAAAAAGTACTGCTTATTTTGCCCTGTTCTAATTAACATATATCCCTGCTCGCAACCTTCCTGAGGCTTTGTACTGCCGAAGGGATATCCAACCAATTAACGTGGCGTGGCCGCGTCCTTTTTTTTTTTTCGCAACATATTCGACGGCATCACACAGCATGTTAATTCTCTTGATGGTGTTCACGTCATGCACTTTCACATTTCTCTTGGGTCACCAACTACGTCATGACTAGTATTTGCATAAAGTAGACAGTTGACTATTTCATCTATTCACTATCTTTCTCATCGCTTAGATACGTGCCATTACAAATTTCTAGGCTTTGAATATGGCACGCTTGAAAAAATGCAACGTCGCGCGTCATGGTACAGCGTAATAAGCAAGAAAAAAGTTTGCAGTCAGACATCAATGAAAGGAAAAGCTTCAGGAACCACCGCGTTGTCGATAACCTCAATGGCCCGATACCGATACACCAGCTTCAGAATCTACAGCATGGCTCCCCTATACTCTCTTGCCCAATTCTCCCGGCCCTGGAGCAAAATTGCAAAGCTGCTACTGGCCAATGGTACCATCGAGCTTGGCAAATTCAATCTTGTCAACATGGCGGTAGCAAGTAATCTCCTGCATAAAGACATCGTTTGCGTGGAAGGGGACCGGCTTATTTGCCGGATCCGCGCATTGAGGAATCAGTCGAACCCGCTGACATAAATTCGGAATGATGTCGGCCCCGTGAGATGTAATTTCGTACCGCTTCAGGACAAACGTATTCTCTTTATATTCATCGAGGTACTCATCGCATATGACGAACATCTCTGGGTTTAAAAAGATGTATGGCGTCGGCGCCTGCCCCTGAGGGGTTTTCAGGCCGACTCCCCTTTCACCTGCACCCGCAACTAGATAGGCAGTGTGCGAACGGACATTCTCATGAGGAAATGCGATCGGGGCTGGGTCTCGAGGCAGGACCAAGCCATAAGTGTTGACTTTCGAGTCCGCGGCCTTTAAGTCCGTGGCGAGAGTGGTCTTGCCCTCGTGATACTCCTCATTGGTGCTATTGATGTAGAAAATCGGGGGGGTTTGTTTCTCGTGATCGGAGGAGAAGCCAAGCTTGTATCCGCCGTATTTGAGGGGGATGCTTTGGAGAGATTTGCCTTCCAACTTATACGCGAAGTCCCGCTTGGGTTCTATCACATGGATGACGAGATTGAAAGTCTTGGAGGCTATCTGATTCACGCTATCGGGATTGAAGGGTATTGCGAGGGCAAGACTCGCAAGGCCGAGTATTGTTGCAGGGAAGTGCATTTTGTAAGATGATGGAAAGAGAAAAAGATGTTAGAATGCAGATGCGGATGCGGATGCGGATGCGGATGCGGATGCTGTGTTTGCGTGAGTAAGAAGCTCTCTGGAGATGAAAGGCATGGAGCGAGCAGCGGCATCATATATAGAGAATTCGTATATATATACACACATAGAGATGGATAGATGGACAGTTTCAACGGCATGACTTCCGTCCGGGACTGGTTACAACTTTGCGATGCCGAGTCTCGCGTGCGCCGGCGTGGGCCGAGGTGACGCAGGGGATGGAGTGGAGCCTCTTGACGGACGGCCCCTGTCCTTGGCTACAGTGACGTCAGCTGAAACTTTCTTTCTCGCGACAGGCCTTGATCTTCGGTGACGCCATTCCATGTTCTTCTACCCCGGAAGCCGGAAGCGTGCCCCTGGCCACCCGGCCCTCGAGCAACGCGACGTCCTTGCCCGCCAAGTGGACCAAGGACGGACAGACTGACTGATTGACTGAGCTTGTGCCACTGAGATCATCTCAGAGGGACAATCTCTTCATCGTGACTAGGACATCTCGACAGCCTCGAACAAAAAGTCGAACACTCAAGGCGAACAATTAGCTCATGCGCGGAGGGGAAAAGTTCAATCAATCACATGTTCAATCTTTGCCCTGATACATGGCTCTCTGCTTGATTCCGAAAGACGAGCTGCCAGAAATTAGACTTGTAATGACGGGGTAAGGTTGTCAGATGGTGTACTCTGCAAAGAAGCAGTCCAACCACCAGCATCAGCGCGGATGCCTCGGAAATTTGCGCAGTGCCGACATTAGTTCAACAGAGCTAGAAATCTGTGCGTCAAGGCGGGTGGCAAGAGGAAGCGAAACATGGCCCACCGAGCTCGTATAGAGATCAACAAGACCATCTTGCTCCGACTTGTCCATATAAATGTAATCATATAGACTTTTGCGGGGACCAACTGCTTCGTTCCGTGGGTCTGAACCTTGAGGAACTCGGAAGAAAAGGACTTGAGTTACTTCCCTGTTGCCTCATAATAGCTAGTACATATTGCACTTTGAATATGCAGCCGGATGCATCGGCGGTAGCTAGTCGACAGGCATCTTAACCACAGGCCCACGAACCGAATGCCTCGTTTTACTTTTGCCTGTAAGTGACGTCACTTGACGTTTATACGAGAAACAATCTAAGTTGCCAGCAGAGACGGTGCTTTCAGACATGTAGCGTACTTGGCGCTAAACGGTTCAGAAGCTTCTTTCTCACGACCTGACCAGGGTCCTGCGGGTACCAGATTTGCTCGGCTTAGCATCGAGGCCCGAGGCGGCGTGGCACAGTGGTCACCGACTTACGTAGCCGACTGATCCGCGGCTGACATGCAATACAACCCCTGGATGGCTTTACAAAGCTACGAGCCCTGCTTTTATCTACTATTTGGTAGCTCTTAACAGCTGGAATTAGTGTGTAGGCTATGTTGTCAAGGACGTACATAGTAGATATAGTAAAAATATACAGGATATACAGGATGTAAGTACTGCCCTTTAAGTACGCATCTTTCTACATAACATAGTATAAGCCCTGAATGATTCTAAAAATCTACAAGCCCTACTTTTCCCCACTTGTTAGGTTGCTCTTTAACAGCTAGACAAGTGTATCTACACTAGATTAGCAACTTACTGTATAAACACTACCCTATAAAGACTTATCTTTCTATCAATGACGTAATTTTCTCCCCTAATTAGTGCCAAGCACTGCATGAGGTAACCATGATAAACACTATATGCTTAGTCTGTGCACTGACTAAAGAACCATAATAAGTAGACAAAATCTGGGTCGGGGACTGCAGGGGGGTCTATACAATGTATATATAAAATAAAGTACCTTCTATTTTTACTCTAATCTACCATCTAATTGGCCTAATCTACCACACCTGCAGGTAGATTTATAAACTTTACTAAAAAATGTCTCACATTCGCACAATACAAGTACTGCCGATACTTGAAACGTAGCATGACCAGGACCCGGGGTTGATCGGTGGAAGAGCCGACCATGCAGTCCTGTTCTGTCTTACGATGCTAACAATAGCCCTCGTATTGAGTTCCTTCCGTTTTACTCGTCGCTTCATGACCACATTCACCGTTTCAATCGGGCTCGTATCCATTCTGTCGTCGGACAAAAGATAGAAATTGTAATAAAGGGCATCATGAATCGTAGGGAGGCTAGGCTGGCTTGACGTTCTGCCTACAGATGGGCAGTCGCAGAACCAACTAGTTCCTCAGCCATAGCCCGACCAGCAGCCCGACCGGAGAAGATACATCCGCCTAGAAAGGTGCCCTCGAGAGAATTGTAGCCATGTACACCCCCACCTCCAAAGCCAGCAACCTCACCGGCGGCGTAGAGCCCCGGGAACGGTGTTCCATCCGCTCGCATCACATTGCTCTGTAAGTTCGTCTCGATGCCGCCCAGGGTTTTGCGCGTGAGCAGGTTGAGCCGCACGGCGATCAACGGGCCCTTGGCCTTGTCCAGGATCCGATGCGGCTTCGCGACTCGGGAGAGTTGGTCAGGCCAATACGAGCGGGCATTGTTGATGAGCATGGCTTGCGCATCCTTGGAGTAGGCGTTGTCGAATTGGGAGTCTCGCATGTCGACGACTTTCTTGATGGCTGCAAAATCTAGTGCCGGTCCACCGCGCTCTGAAGCTAGTTTGTTCATCCCGTCCACCAATTCTTCCAGTGTGTCTTTGACAATGAAGTCTTTGCCGTGTTTCACAAAGTTTTGCACAGGGACGGGACCTTTTCTGCTGAATATCCGTCCGAGAAGCTCCCAAACACTCTTATTCGTGATGTCCGGGTTCTGCTCAGACCCGGAAAGAGCAAACTCTCTTGCGATGATGGCTTGGTTGAGAATGAACCACGTATAGTCGTGCCCTGTGCGACAAATGTGCCTCAGTGTACCCAATGTGTCCGACCCGGGAAACAAATACGGCGGCAATCTCTTGCCTGTCGCATCAAGCCACAGAGATGAAGGAGCTGGCAGGATGCGAATGCCATGATTTGGCCAGATAGGGTTCCAGTTCTGCAAGCCCTCAGTGTAGTGCCACATTCGGTCTCGATTGATAATGTTCGCCCCAACAGCCTCCAAGATGCCAACCATTCGTCCGTCAACGTGAGCTGGAACTCCGACCACAAAATTCTCCGGCACCTTGGGCCCGAGACGATCCACGGGCCAGGCCGCCTTGACGGCTTCGACATTGCCGCCGATGCCACCAGACGACACTAGGATGGCGGAGCCGTGCAGCTCAAAAGTGTCGATGGCCGTGCGCGAAGATTTGACACCACGAGTCGAGTCGTCCTCCTCCAAGATGCGTCCTTTGATCCCGATGGCTCTTCCGGTATTTTCGTCTATAATCAGTTCGTCAACAGCATGACGATGCTTAAACTGGACGATTCCGTCCTTGACAGCCTCCAATACGGGTTCCCTGAAGATGCGTACTATCTCGGGTCCAGTACCCCAAGTGATATGGAACCTGGGTACGGAATTGCCGTGGCCTTCAACCCTCCCATCGCCCCTCTCAGCCCAGCCGACGTTTAATACAAACCCCAAGCCTCGAGCCTTGACATAATCTTCCATTTCATCCGTGGCGAAGTCGACAAACGCTCTGGCCCATTGCCTAGGCCAGTGATCCTCCTTCTCACGATCAAACTGGGCAGAGTTGAGCCAGTCTTGCATGGCGAGCTCACGGGAGTCCTTGATGCCCAGGCGCCTCTGCTCGCTCGAATTAACCACGAACAAGCCGCCGAGCGACCAGAAAGCTTGACCTCCGATGTTGCTGGCATTTTCCTGGTCGACAATAATGGTGGGCACTTTGCGCCTCGAGAGCTCAAACGCAGCTACCAAGCCAGCCAGGCCATGGCCAACAATGATGACTGGCTTTGCTTCTTCCGACATGGTTTTCGGCTGGACAAGGCGGCAGCAGAAAGCAGTCAACTAGCTAGTCCGCAATGCAATGTCTGTGGCTGTTCTTTCAAAAGATCTGCCTCGCTTTACGGACTTGCTTTCGTCGACGTCGCTGGCTCGGGGGTCCATGTACGGTATCTCTGCAGCTCAACCTCAGCCGAAAATCCGGGAGCTAACGGCGTCGTGGTTTCGAAGCTTGGCTTGACAGTAAAATGTGTGAGCGAGGTGGACACTGCGACTAGCATTCAGCGTTTTCGGAGTGACACGGAGCATTCGGTTGCATGGATTGGATAAGCACTCAAACGGAAAACGGAAGCAGCGGGTAAGGCAACGATAGCTCCTGCTGTACCAAAACCTAGATTCCCTGATTGTTAGTAACTAAAGCTACCTTGGCTGTAGAGTATTATCAATGCTAGGGCATAAAATCATATTTTTGTTAATATTTATACTTGATAGTTCTAACTTGGTTTAAATATCTTTATTAATAATACAAGTTTCTTCCCTAATTGCTAAGTAAGCACTATAGAATAAGGTAAAACCACGTTAGATATTATATTATTAAATACTCTAGGCTATACTGTGCTAGGTTAGATATTATATACCTAGTCTATACATTGACTAGAGAACCACGAGATACTAATAGAAAACCGTACATATAAGTCCTATAGTTAGGCGATAAGAATCCAGGTCTAGGGATGCGGGGGATGCAGAGGGAAAAGGGGCGTACACCCAAAAGAAAAAAAAAAAAAAAAAAAGACCGGGATTTTATGTCTTGAAACAAATTAATTAGTTTAACCTCGGGCCCGCCAAGTCCCCTCAGCGCTAACGCTCGTTAACGCTCGTTAAAGACAACACTGCACCTAGAAGCCCCACAGCGCACTATGCCTAACTAGCACCTACCTTTTTCCTTCCCCTCTACAGAGTTTTCCTATGTAATAGATTTAAAGATGTTCTATTCCAGCCTAGTGTATTTAATAATAGTAGTAGTTTAACCTCTTCGTAGAGGATAATAATATTTAGTTCTATATCATAGTGTTATATAGTATATCATGTTTTTACATTGATATAAAATAGAAATAGAAATAAAATAAAATAAAATCATCTATAGGGTAGCTTGCTAAAAGAGGGGTCTTAGTGCCTTGTCCCGTCGGCACGCAAATGCGCGCCAAACCTAGAACAACGTCGGGCCCGGTCTCGTGCTTCTTCGTCGCTCCTATTTATTCTTCCATTGAAGCCGCATTTTCCTGTTGCTGCTGCTACCGAGTAACATGGGCATTTTTTTCTGAAACACGGAATAAACGCGCGTTCCGTCACTGTTTTTGTAACCCCGTCAGGTGTTTGTTATTCGGCGGAGTTGCCCCAGCTTCTTCAACACAGTTCCTCCTGTTCTTCCACATCACTCGCCATCTGCGTCTTCGCTTGTTGACTTCGGCTTTGTCTTGAGAGACGACAATGCCTCGTGAGTACCTGCTGCGTCCCAGTGTCTTAACTCTGCACCCTATGCTCACATCGTATTGAACCCTAGTTCCTCTGCTCGTGGCTGCTCCGGCCACGGCAGCAGCGCTAGCCTATCTCAATGCCAAAACTTCCTTCTGGTATGATTATCTTCTGTCCAAGGCGGTCTTTAAAGCCGTCAGCCGCTTGCTTCTGCGCCAATACACCGGCCGTCTGTCCATGTTCTATTATCTCGAAGAACGGGCCAAGCACCCCTCCACGGCCGACAAGGACCTTCTCATCTTCGACGGGCGCCATTTCACCTATGCCCAGGTCTATGACAAGGCTCTCCGACGAGGAGCATGGATGCGTGATGCGCTTGGTATCAGGCCAAACGATGTAGTGGCCATGGATTTTGAAAACTCCGACACCTTCATCTTCCTGTGGCTCGGTCTGTGGAGTATCGGCGCAAAGCCTGCATTCATTAATTACAACCTAACTGGCGCGTCGCTATCACACTGTATCAAGGTTTCCCATTCAAGGATTTGCCTGGTTGATCCCAGAATCGCCGCCAATATCACGGATGAAGTGCGAGATGAGCTCAGCGACGTCAACTTTGTAGTCTTCACCCCCGATGTGGAAGCTCAGGTTGACAGGACGGCCCGGAAAAGAGTGCCCGACTCAGACTTGGCGCAAGATGATTTGGCCAATTTAGCCATGTTAATCTATACCTCAGGAACGACAGGTTTGCCTAAACCAGCTGTTGTTTCTTGGGCCAAGGTTCTTGGCGCAGGCACTATATCGGAAACCCTGTTGGGTCGCGGAGCAAACGACATCATGTATACGGTAAGACCTCAATTTTATTTTTTTTAATTTCTTTTATTTTTTATTTTTTTATATTTTTTTTCCACGTTATATTGCACCTTTTGCTTTGGATTGTTAACTTCTTGCACAGTCCATGCCTCTCTACCACTCAGCTGCCTCCTTGCTTGCTTTCTGCGCCACCCTATTATCTGGTAGCACACAAGCACTCGGCCGCAAGTTTTCTACCAATGTTTTCTGGAAGGAAGTCAGGGAAAGCAACGCGACCATCATTCAATACGTCGGCGAGACTTTGCGCTACCTGTTGGCTGCACCGCCTGACCTTGATCCCACCACAGGCGAGTGCATGGACAAGAAACACAACGTTAGGGTGGCTATTGGTAACGGCCTACGCCCCGACGTCTGGAATGCTTTCAAGGACCGCTTCGGTATCGATACTGTTCTCGAATTCTACGCCGCTACAGAGGGCCCATTTGGTCTGTGGAATCTGAGCCGCAATGATCATACAGCTGGCGCAATCGGTTATCACGGACTTCTGCTTACTGCTTTGCAATCTAGGACCCTTGCCGTCGTCCAGCTGGACTGGGTAACAGAGCTACCCATGCGAGACTGCAAGACGGGATTCTGTATCAAAGTCAAACTCGGCGAGCCAGGGGAGCTGATCTGTAGGCTCGACCCCGAACACATTGAGCGACAATTTCAAGGATATTTTAGCAACGACGAGGCCACAAGCTCCAAAATTATGCGAGATGTGTTCAAGAAGGGAGACGCATGGTTCCGCTCAGGAGATGTCACGCGCTGGGACGCCCAAGGCCGCGTGTACTTCATGGACCGCATCGGCGACACCTTCCGATGGAAGTCGGAAAACGTGTCTACCGTCGAGGTCAGCGAGGCCATTGGACGCCACCCGTCAGTGCGTGAGCCCAACGTCTACGGAATCGAACTACCCCATCACGACGGCCGCGCAGGCTGTGTCGCCATCACGTTCGACAAGGAGCCGACCCCCGACGTCCTCCGTAGCCTGGCAAGCCACGTCACCTCGACATTGCCGCGGCACGCCCGCCCGCTATTCCTCCGCGTCCTGAAAGAAGTCGGCGGCGCCGCCCGGACAACCGGCACCATGAAGCAGCAGAAGCACCAGCTGCGACTGGCGGGCGTCAAGCCAGACAATACAGATGTTGGAGGCGACTTGTACTGGCTCAGGGGAGATGCCTACGTGCCGTTCAAGGCTCAGGACTGGCAAGAACTTGAAGCCGGCCGCATAAAGCTGTAGGTGGCACCAAGTCGGCTCGGTATTTCCCTCTCAGCTTGATGCCTTTGTTTGCTCCACTTTCTTTGACACGTCACTTTATATACATACACACATACTTTTTTCGTTGATTTTTTTTTCTGGCAAGCGGAGATGTTTCCTCAGTATGTAGCATGTTTTCTAGCATGGCCATCTATACTATAATTTGTCACCATCACTTCAATAGCCACCGATGCACTCTGGTTACTCGCCAAAGCAAAAGGACCATCAAGAATAGACCGGAGGGTGTCCCAGCCATAGTTCCTCCACCCAAGCAGGCTGGATTCTGACTTCACAACGGCATACTTCACCAGAGGTGCAGCGGATATCAATGCTAGGCATTCGCTGCATAAGATGGGTACTTTTGGTTTTTTTTTCTTTTGGATCGCACATCCAAGTAATCACGATATATACACCTCAATCGCCCTTCATATATAGTTTCCATATTCGTCGCCGTTTCAGGCATTCGCCTTTCTCCAATACCCTTTCGCTCCATCTGCTCTGCCATTGAAGAGGGGGGAAACCGCGTCATGTGAGACTTTTCTGTGCTTTCGCCGCCTGTGCTTCTCCTCTGCATGTGCGGCACACTGTGTCTTCTATTATTAAATGTTCTGATGCCTCGCATAGAATACCCTTCATCATGACCCTGCTATTCCTAGTCCGATACGGTGGCTGCCACCGCTTTGTTGAGAGGCCGGGAAGGCTGAAGTACCAAGAGCGGACATTGTAGCCGCACTGCCAGTTCTTTCGCGCATTCGTCGTCCTTCCATCAGGCCCCGAAGGCCACGTTTTTGGAGTCCAATGACACTACTTAGCTCACCGTTCCAAGCGGTGTTCTTGTCGTAATCATTTCCGCTTAGTTCAGAGCTTAGTTCAGAGCTTAGTTCAGAGCTGCTCACGCTTATCGAGGCCGAGAGTTCACCGCTTGATGGACGAGTGCCCATTTGCACATTGGTACTGAGGCTGAGAGTAGACGTTGCCGCAGCCAAATCTGCAGAAGACCCATTCGCTGTCGTGCCGCCCAGGGAGAAGTCAGACACAGAAGTCGGAGATCCAATTGGATCAGAAGTGCAAATGGAAAAGTTGGGATTCAAAGAGCCGTCAATTCCACGCCCGCCACCAGCAGCCATGGCCGTAGCGTTGAAAACAGCAGCTGCATTACGGCTGTCAAGAAGTCCATGCAAACGCTCAACAACAGCCTCCAACAAACCGTCAATACGGTAAGGTCTCGATATCTGCAACAGGGAGCACAGTATTTGAGGCGTACACAGGGGCGATGTCGGCGGGGGAAGAGAACTCGTATACAAGAAGTGAAGCAGGGCTTGCACCGTCAGGTATGTGTGGGGAAGATATAGACATCTCGGCCTCATTTGCGGCGGCAGTGACCGGGGTGTTGGAGCGGCATTTACTGCAGCTGGATTCAGGCCATCACATTGCCCTGTGTCATCTCCTAAAGCGCCCCCAATGCCACATGTTGCAGCCGTCGCATTCGAGCCGCTTCCGCCAGTAGATGTTGACTGCATGCTGATACCGCATGATGAGGATGGAGGTTGCGTTGCGTTTTGGGAATTCGGTGTGATGGTCAGTGCTGACGCACGAAGAGGGTTATTTGAAAGGCCCGATCTAAGGGTAACCACGTCACTGCCGTCTTGAGTCGTAGTCCCCTCACGCAGCAGTTGGACGAAGTATGGGCCCCATCTTCGACACATGATGCGCGAATTCACTGGTATTCTCTCTCCCCCGATACATAGAATTTCCATGTCCGCAAGTTCGCGCATTGCGAGAGCCTTTTCTCCCAGTTCTTCGCTGGCTCGCGAATGATAGCGTCCACCAGCGGTATAACCTGCCTTACGCGTCAAGCTCAACCCGGGACCGGAGTACGGACTGCTGGCAGAGATGAAGCCTGACATTGGACTCGTCTTCCGCGGATTATCATAAAACCCAAAAGCCTCCAGTTCTACCATGCAAACATTGGAGAAGTTAATTCTCCTGTGATTGTAGTCATCAACAAGACTGCGTTTTCGGTTGCCAAGGATCACAAATGTATTCCGTCGATTCCACAGCACTCCGCGGTTCCAGCTACCTTGGCTGAACACACTACCTCCTGCATCGATACGACTCCAAACCAGTGTTCGAAGGTCGAGTGCCCATAATGCATACTCTTGCTTAGACGAAGTGAGGTACGTTCCACTGACGACAAAGTGGGTGTCGATCACACCGCCATTGGGGAATCGGAGACCCGGAGGGGAGTATGCACCTGCCATGGGTTTCTCAGTCAAGACTCCATCGGGTGATCGAATCTGGAGTTCCAACTTGACATCTAAGAAGTTGTAGTTAGAATAAATTAGCATGGATGAGCCAGTTTCCCTGGTTTCTTGGCCTATGCTGCTACCATCACCCCCTTGACTGCCGTTTGTATATGCTTTACCGACTTGTGCTGACACAGACGGAGGTAGAGGAGCAGCAACACTACGGTACGCGCCGCAGCTTTTGCCCAACGGCTGTGTCGACGTCCATTTTAGGCTCCGAAGGTTGAAAACGCTGATCTGCTCGATATAATGGTTTGCGCCGTCTTGTCCTCCCACAACAATCATCTCAGCACCGCCAGAGCCATCAATGTTTACACCGATTCGACCCTCGTGTGGGTTAGACGACGATGGATTGTGCTGCAAGGCCGCCAACGGCGCACGACTTGACGAGAAAGAAGCAGACGAGGGTAGAACACAAGCGCAATGCGCATAGCGACCTTGAGGTGCATCTTGAGCCGGTAAGTACATCCATGTGCGAGTTCCAACATCGTAGATATGTATATCGGACATAACAAAGACCTCGGGTTGCGGTTGATCACTTGCTGGGGCAGCTTGACTAATATTCGAGGCCGGCGACATCCCACCATAGCAGACCATCTTCGTATCGCCCAAAGCACACATGGAATGGAAGTATCTTGGGGGAGGAATATCTCCGCCTGTTTCCAACTTGGTCCAATGGCGTGAACTCAGGTCCAGTTCATACAGATCAGAGGTCAAAGGTGCGGGACGACTCCTAGACAATATGCGTCCGCCGAACACATAGAGTTTGTCTCCGAGAATGGTCGTGGTAGCACCGACTAATGACGGGGGCTCGCGACCTGTGGTACGATGCACATTGCACATTAGTCCCGACAAGTGAGTTGAAGAACCTTGTGTAACATTGCTAGTTGCTGCACCAGCTGCTCTCCCGCCCTGGCTGATGGCTGGCGACGGAGTTGCAGACGCAGGGCCTGTACTTCTCGGCGTCGAAACGTCCCTATTGTCCTCGCTAGATCCCTGCCTTACCCAGCTGTTCAAGCTGGTCATGCTGCTGTTCATGCCCTGCGTATATTGGCTGTGCCCACTATATATTTGATCTGCGGCAGCAGAGCTGGACGAATCCATCGTATTTGAGCGACTATCCATCCTGTTTTCGACCTGCCGCGACTCAAAATTTTCAAAAATGTAGGATCTGACCAATGTTGAAAAATCGGAGTGCGTGGCGAATGGCGTTTGGGGTAGCGGTTTCGCAAGACTTTGTCTCAGGCTCGGTCTTTTCGCAGGCAGCGGCCTGGATGTAGGCGACGACGGCCTGCTGCCATCCGACGATGGCTGAAGCGTCGAGCCGCTGCCGAAACTATAATCTGAGTTCGCGGTGGATAGGCGATTCTTCAAGCTAAGCAGCGGCTGCTTCCGCGTGAGCTTTCTTGGTGAAGGGCTGCTCGTAGCGGTCCGATGTGTACTAAGCGTGCTGTCGAAGATATCACGGTTGCTTGTTGTGCCGTGACGGTAGGCAAGCTCTGATTCCGATGAAGACGAGAATCGACTTTGCGCAATGGAGCGAGTGCGTCTCTGCGAGCCAGTTAGTCCTGAGCCCGATGCCATTGTGAAACAAGCGTCCAGGGGCGGCCAAGTCCTTGTGTCGAAGCATAGTCCGTCTTATTGCAATGTGGAGAGGGGCAATCGCAGGAGTGCTGAAAACGAGGAGACAAATAATTATGGCTGTCGTTGGCTTGCTCGTGATCCATTTGTCTTGCGATAGGTGAATGATGTAGTCTCGCCAGGAATGTTACTTAAGTCAGGTAGCTCGTCTGGGCTCCATCCGTTCAATACTTGGACTTCCAAGCAGTAACGGGGGAAGTATAAAGTAGCTCAACTAATCGAGCACCCTACCGTCGGCCCTTGACAAACACAGAGATGACCGACTAGTGTTCCAAGTTTGGTTTCTCAGATTGGGCGATGAAGCTTTGACGAGCCGCTCAATTCCTCACGCGAAAACCAACCACTCCATGCTCCCGTGTTATAGAAAGGGATTGCTGCCGGAGTAACGGCAAGGGTTGCACATCATGGCACGCTAGTGGACATGACAGCTCAAATGACGGAGAGGGGGAGTAAAGGGGTCCCATGAAAACTAGTAGATGACGGCGGACATGGCGAGGATTGACACGAATTTTTCCATGCACGAGCATTATAAAAAAAAAAGAGGGAAAAGGAAAGGGAAATAAGAAATAAGATATGAAAGGATGCTGAATAGCACTTGGGAAGCCAACCAATGTGAACCGCAAGAGCAGGTCGATCCAATTTGCATCAAGTGTCGTGGACTTCCTCATGGGTCCATTGAATGGTGGGCGGGCCATCGTTGCAAAGAGCAAGGAATGTGTGTCACGTACATGCAGTAGTGTGTAGTCCAGGCAGAGATAGGCCGCAATAGAGCGCGTGAGATGACCAAGTTGGTCAAGTCGAGGGGATATGAAAAAGCTGCGGTCGAACAGGCGAGAGTAGAAGACTGGATTGGTGTGCTGACGGACGGCGTTGATTATCTGCGCTGTTTGAGGGAGGGAGACGAATGCAGGAAAAGAAACACCAGCGTGGATAATCGTCCGAGAGTGGACCAGGTTCTGCTGGGGCCTCGGTGGAGAGAAGCTGCAATTAACGAGCCGGAGACGAGGTGGCTGGATGCGATTCAATCGTGAGAGCCAAGCGACTAGCAAGGTTATTCTCTGTGCTTGTGCTGTGTGCTGTGTGCTTGCTCGAGTAACGTCGGCACGGGAAGGTCCTCTCTCGATTTGTGGTTTAGCCTCGTCGTCTGCAGCGGTGGCAGAGGACAGATTCTGCTTTTAGGGAGGGCGGGGGGGGAGGTCAAGGGAGTATGTTGTCGATTCACAAATTTTCGAGGAATTACCCCAGGTAGGTACGAGCGCACGGAAGATCGGCGATGCCAGTAACGAGGAGTATAGCCTTAATCACAGGCGGGTACTGGATAAAATGACGAGACGCAATGAAAGAAAAGAATCGTCCTAATAAGACCACGATGCCGCGAGTATTACTAGGGATCCTAAGGCAAAGGCGTGCGATGTGGCTCAAGTCTGGAGTCTTTTTGCAAACGCCAAGTTGGTGGCGGCGGCGTTGTCGTGATGGTGAGGGGACCACTTTTAGACTTTTAGGGAAGGCACGCTCGGTAGGTACCTTTATGTAGTATGCTTGGGCGGTTCGTGGACGAGGAGACGAGGAGACTCGACTCTAATAGCTTCAGGGTATCGCGGCTAAGTCTTGGCAGGAGCGGTCGTCTTTCATTCGGGCGCCTAGAAAACCCATCACACGCGGCGTAGTCGCGCTGCAAGCCAAAAAGGGGATACTCATGCGCGGTATATCAGAGTTGGGTGGTCCGGGGAAAGCAGGCGGCATTAACCAGGTGTGCAACGAAAGGGAAATAGATACATTGATAAATGGGGAGATGATAGACAATGGAAAGGTAGCCGGATTGATGTCTTTCTGGTCATCCTGGTTTATGAACATCCTGATGATCCAAACATGCGCTTCCAGTAATATAACGCATTTAAAAAGCAAAAAAAGAGCATATAGGAAGAATAGGCAAAAAGAAACCCGAGCCGACCGTAGTAGCTCAAGGCCCGTGCAAGATTCGAACTTGCGTTTCTGGAAAGTTGATTTGGGTGGTCAAAATCCAAAGTACTAACCCCTATACTAACGGGCCCCCGTTGTTGACAGTACGCCAATTAATTTGCTAAATATTGCTTCTTGCATTTTTATGGTAGCGGTCTTATAGACTGGGTACGAATGGTGACTAAGCTTTTCAGAGAGTCGGGCCAATTAAAATATCGCTAGATAAGGTACGTTTTCCTCTCTGCTAAATTGTCCTATACCTAGCTAGGTACCTAGGTTTTGCATGTTCTAGCAATACTTCGATCTACAAAGACCTACATTGCACAACCAGAGACGAAACCTGAATACAATCTGGTCACATGTAAAGAAAACGTTAATTCATAGACTGAAGTCCGTCTAGGTTGGCGACGACGTAATGATGAGCTCTGGTAGTGCGATCTACAGCTTTGTACAAAGGATGCTCTCCATACACGAGTTCGACCTAACCCCAACTCTCGCCACGTCGAGCTCGACATTGACATTGGCGCCGACGCCAAGGACTGGAATGCCATCCAGGCGACCGAATCGCCTCCAGGGTATGCGTCAGCCCGTAGTCGCACGACCAGCAATTCCACCCGAGCAAATGAAACAATTATTGACATCTAATATTGCATCATTACAGCATTTTTTTTATCATGTGATTTCGCGTCTGTTCTTTCTCAGTGAGAACTCGAGCGGGCTGAAAAGGGCTTCATTGCTTTCATCCGTGACCATAACTGCAGAACCCCCGCATCGCTTGCCCACACTTTATTTCAAGATCAATCAAAAAAAAAAAAAAAAAAAAGTTCATTCGACTTCTAGCTCGTGCTATAAGCCAGTAGAGGCTACATTAGACTCAAGGTTTTCACCCAGCAGCTTCTAACTCTATCGCCCCGTATACATGTGCCGTCTAACTTTCCTATGCAATTTGCTCATAGGAATTAACTATCAAGTTGATAGAATCTACTCTAGCGTTTATTTAAGGGAGATGGCCGCAGCCGCTTCAAGATGCGAAACATCGATGAATGACTCTGTTGGCTTTCTTCTTAGGGGAACCGACGATTGTACCGTTGTGGCCTGGGCAACAACATGTCACGGACTTGTCGTCTAAGACTACGGTTTTTGCGGGGAGTGGTTCAACAAAAAGTGGGTGGCCAGATGCCTCGCCTGCATCAGTTTATTTTTGCGCTTGTCGGGAAAATACAAAAAATCGAACTCCTCTATGAATCATGAATTATTCGATATAATGCGCCGCGGCCATCTCATCACATTACTGTTTGACTGAAATGCCTATCAATAGCACATTTACTCAGTCTGCTCAGCTCAACAACCAGTCTATCCAACTTCACTAGGTATTCTGCCTCGTGCGATGTCATTCGAGGCATTGGCATACTCCTGATTATGTGCGACGCCTTGCTGAGCAATTCCATGTCATGCGTGGCAAGAGCATCACCGGGATTTTGAAGGATGTTGAAGAACAAGACCATCAATGCTGAAAGGGGATAGAATACGAAGAACCTGTTATCCATTCGGTCAGTTCATAGTGAATCGAGAAGCCGAGTCTGCAGCACCCAAGTGCGAGGCCAATGAGCGGTGACGGAGAAAACTGACCAGAATGCTTCTCCAGCAACTCTGCTAGCAGCTGCACTCAAAAATATCATGGTTGATCTGCTTGCTTCTACAGATAGATCGAAGCTCGACTGGACTCCAAAGGATAGTGTATGAGTGGAACTACTCTCACGATTCATACAACGTCCACTAGCGGAGTGAATGGTGTTTAGGAGGAAATGATAGTCCAAATACAGTTCAATGATGAGCATGCTCTGCGATACAGATGCATGTTGTGCCAGTCTGACATCCTTCCTCACTGATAGCGACGGCGAAAGCTTTTCTGGCAACGACGCCCGCCAGCTTTCGAGCTCCTCATCCAACTCTCGGATTGTTTTCAACAATTCTGCATCAGACATACGTAGGGATGCATACGAATAAAGCAACTGTACTGCCTTTGATTTGATCATGCTTAATCTCAAATCACCTGGCAGCCAAGGAGTCTGTATCAGGCCGCTTTTCTTGTTTCTAAGTGAGCCACCGAACCGATACTCGACATAGCCTTCAGGCAGCGTGAGATCGCAGAAGTGATCCGCAATGATCGGTGGCTGGCCGGTTCTAAGAGATATATCCTTGTCCAGAATATAGCAAAGCCAAAAGAGCGTTCGCAGATGGCGGTCTTCATGTTCTTGAATGGCCATGTCACGGTCTCGGGGCACTGTGACGGTAACCGTATGGCCGCCAAGTGCGAATACTATCCGGCATGCTAGAGCGTGGTACATGGAGGAGGCTTGCAGACGGCCATAAAGGGAGTCACGGAAAAGCTATCGTTGAGTTACGAATGTTAGCGCTGTTAGCTCTCCTAACGTTCGAGCTACGCCAGACATGTGGATATAACCTACTAAAAGGAGGACAGTCTGGAGCGTGGTAACGCTTGCATCCTCAAGAATGTCTCCGATGAGAGATTGCGCTTCTTTGGCGCATGAGGCATCGTTGACATGGGCTGCTGCCTTGTTATGAGGGAAATGGAAGCACGTCAATGATACAAATGCCAGCACGCAAGCTTGGGCAGCGACATGCCCCAGCACATGTTCTGCACCATCCGCAGCATACGCTAACCTGATCGTTTCATGGAATAGAAGCGCGTTGACAAGTGGGAAGATCAGACTGAATTCAGAAGCTGTGAACTCTGAAAGTAGTGACTCGACAATCCATTTCTCAGGGAGGATTGGAACCCTATCGTAGCTTGATTGGACTTTGGAACAGGCCTGATGCTGAGATGAATAGTCGGCAGGATCAAGCTTGCGTGTATTCTGCCTAAAAATTTCGCGAAATTTTGGGTTTTGTCCCGATCGTTCATAGATCCATTGCTCGCAGTACGAAGTCAGGTGCGGAATGCCATAGCGAGGACATATCCAACCAAACTGCTGCCCAGCGAAATAGATCTGTCCGAGAGGAGTAACTCTTGGGGTCCGCCGAGAATATCCTGAGACGTAGTCTGATCGGCACACAGGACATGCCACATACACTTGTTGGGCACTTGTTTGCTTGCTGCTGAGTGAATGGTTCGGTGAAGAGCCAGAAGTCCCTGATGGCGACCGGGAATTCCACTCATCAGAGCCGAGTCTGTGAAGGCCGGCTTGGCCTTGAGAGTGTGGTGGCGGCGGTGGTGGTGGTGGTGGTGATGATGATGATGGTGATTGATCCCTTGTAGTGCGCGAATTTTGGAGTCTAGCTCAGCCAAAGTGGTCAAGATCAGGGTTGGCCAGTATCGCAGACCTCTTACTGCAATAGATTTTTCTATTTTCTTTCAGATCAAACAACACTCACAATCTCTTCTTCCTCCCTCGTGCCCGATTGTAAGTGCAGGGCAGGTTATGGTGCAGACACCAGTCGCACTGTGAATCATTGTCTGATGCATCACATTGAATCTGCCGGTGACAAGAGATCAACTGTCAGATATACGGAATTGACCGGTGGAAGAGGTAATGGGGTGGCCTTTCTTGCTCATAGGTCGAGGAAGCAATAACCACATGGCACAAGCACGGAAGCCCTCGTTTTCAACCAGGAAGCTCACGCGTTGTCACCCACCTTGCGTTTGTGGCACGAATCGCAGGCGGGTCGTCTATTCTTTGCCATGATTGGGACAATGGCACGGCTGTGAGTGGATGAACAGCTTTGAACACAGCTAATGTAGCTGAGTCTCCCAGGGAGCCTCCAAAAGCGAGCCACGGTAGCCTTAGCCTAGCGGCGCAAATGAAGTTGAAACGGTAAGAGTTCAAAATGAAGCCAAACAGGCCCAAGGCAAAACGCACCGATCCCCAGACGCTGATTGGGCAGTGGGACAGACATCCCGCTGATTAAGCGGAATCGGTTCCAATGTAGAAGCGAACCCGCCCGAAGTTCCGTCCCCGATGTGACGTCAGCCTTGTTCCCGGACGCCTCATCTCACACGAACTCCACACAAACTTCCAAAATTCCGGCAACGTGCTCGGGTTCGGGCAAATGAATCATATCTATCTTTTCTCGGAAGCCGAATGGAAAAGTACTCCCTAAGGCTAGCTACCTACCCATCTGGGTATCCCAGGCAGCTTACTTGCATCTGCCCACAAGCCTTGCTTGCACGAGGCAGAGTCAGACATCAACATAAGAAATTGCAAGCACTCCTTCGCTCTGTTGATACCGCTCTGGAACCAACGCCGAGCCAGCTGCTAATAACAAGCAACCGACCGAAGCGGCGAGATGGCTGTGATTAATACCCGGCCGCGTGTTCCACAAATGACAATCTGACGCAATTTCCCACGTGAGAATGACTAAGCGGAAGAAAAGGGAGTCATCCTCACGTTGCTGCTGGGCGTCAATACAGTGTCCACTAATGAGTTTGATCCACAAGGGGCCGCTGCGGAACTGAGAGTCGGTATTTAGAACTTACCACTTACCGAAAACTAATCCGAGTAGGCGTAATGCTCTGCATGTATGGAATTATATCTCTCTTGTGCTTAGTGATGTCTTAGTTTATCCAAAGCGGGATTGGCTTCGCAGCCCGGTCATGTCCGGGCATGACCACCAAAATGATATAAGTGCTGCCGATGCCTTAATTGATCCCCTCTGGCACGAAGCACTCTCTTTCCATCCTGCTTTGTAATTTTTTCTATCCCTTTTCAGTCTTCACTCGAGGTTGCTTGAGGTTAGTCGTGATTGACGGGGTTCAAACTTGCAGTATGCTGTCCGACGACACAGCAACTCTTGGTCGAGGTGCCCATGATGAGGGAGAACATCCTGAGCTGGTGAATGAATGGGGCATGAAAGCTGAGCTATTGCAAATACATGAGAGGGATGTCGCATCAGGTTTCCCGCCTCGTGAGCTGGGCGTTACGTGGACCAACTTGCGAGTTGAGGCTAGGAGCGCTGAATCTGCCATCCACGAAAATGTTCTGTCCCAATTCAACATTCCGCAAGTCATGAGGGAGTCCCGACATGAGTCTCCACTGAAAGTCATCTTGGATGACTCTCATGGCTGCGTCAAGCCCGGTGAGATGCTGCTTGTTCTCGGTCGACCCGGCGCAGGATGCACGACTCTCCTGAAGCTGTTGACAAACAAGAGACGGGGCTACGAAAAAGTATCAGGCGATGTCTTCTACGGGAGCTTGAAGCATGACCAAGTCAGCCAGTACAGGGGCCAGATCGTCATGAATACCGAGGAAGAATTGTTCTTTCCGACTCTTACCGTCGGGCAAACGATGGATTTTGCAACTCGGTTGAAACAATCCTTTCACCTTCCTGAGGGAGTCACAGACCCGGAGCAACTCAGAAGAGAGACGAAAGATTTCCTTTTGCGATCTATGGGTATCCAGCACACGGTCGACACCAAAGTTGGCAACGCGTTCGTGCGAGGTGTTTCCGGAGGAGAACGCAAGCGCGTTTCAATCATCGAATGCTTAGCGTCCCAAGGCAGTGTCTTTTGCTGGGACAACTCTACAAGAGGACTTGATGCCAGCAAGTAAGTCACTGCAGCACATGTTTTCTTTCCCCTACCTCCTCAAAAGGAACTCACCAGCCGATGCATAGTTACTGACTGAACCCCCCTCCGTGATTCCCAGTGCCCTCGAGTACGCCAAAGCCATACGAGCAATGACCGACGTCCTGGGCCTGGCATCTATTGTAACACTTTACCAGACCGGAAACGGAATTTACAACCTCTTCGACAAAGTACTCGTTCTTGATGAGGGCGAACAGATCTATTATGGCCCAACGGAACAAGCTCGGCCTTTCATGGAACAGCTAGGCTTCATATGTGACGATGGCGCCAACATTGCGGATTTCCTCACAGGAGTAACTGTGCCGACAGAGCGCAAAGTCCGACAGGACATGCGCCTCGAATTCCCCCGTACAGCGCGTGCCATTCGGAAAATCTATGAGCAAACGCGCATATATGACACCATGAAGAAAGAGTACGACTACCCCTCTAGCAAGGATGCGATAGAGCGGACAGGACTGTTTGAAACGGGCGTGCAGATGAGCAAGCAGAACGGCGTCCCGAGGACGAGTCCCCTGACTGTAAACTTCATCCAACAGGTAAAGGCCTGCATTGTCCGTCAGTACCAGATCATCTGGGGCGACAAGGCCACCTTTTTCATCAAGCAGATTTCCACCATCGTGCAGGCCATCATTGCCGGGTCTCTGTTCTACAATGCACCTCCCACATCAGCAGGTCTTTTTGTCAAGTCTGGTGCTTGCTTCTTCGCTCTACTCTTCAACTGTCTCATGTCCATGTCCGAGGTCACCGAGTCGTTCGTTGGCCGCCCGGTAATTCTTAAACACAAGTCTTTTGCCTTCTTCCATCCAGCAGCCTTTTGCATCGCCCAAATAGCTGCCGATATTCCGGTCATCTTGTTCCAAGTATCCGTCTTCTCCGTCATCATTTACTTCATGGTCAATTTGACCATGAACGCGGGGTCGTTTTTTATCTTTTGGGTCATCATCGTAGCAACTACCTTCGTAAGTGTTTCAGCCGGCAGCCTTGAGCGTACCGTGGTAGTTTTGCTAATGGCGTTCCTTGCAGTGTATGACGGCAATGTTCAGATGTATTGGAGCTTCGTTCCCGAACTTCGACGCGGCCTCAAAGGTGTCGGGCTTTCTCATCACAGCCTGCATCATGTATACCGGCTACATGATCCAAAAACCACAGATGCATCCTTGGTTCGTGTGGCTATTCTGGATTGACCCGCTGGCGTATGCATTCGATGCACTGCTCTCGAATGAATTCCATGGAAAGAAGATCCCGTGCGTTGCCACCAACTTGATTCCCAGCGGCCCTCAATATGCCGATGGCGCTCACCAGGCTTGCGCGGGCGTCGGCGGAGCAGTCCCTGGTCAGTCATACGTCGACGGCGACAGGTACCTAGCCTCTCTTTCCTACAGTCACGATCATATGTGGCGCAACTTCGGCATTGTCTGGGCATGGTGGGCGCTTTTCGTCTTCATAACCATTGTGATGACGTCCCGCTGGCGCTCAACCGCCGAGACGGGTCCCAGTTTGTTCATACCAAGAGATAACGTCAAAGCATACAAAGCCTACAAGACCAACAAGGGATGCGATGTTGAGGGCCAGCGAGAGCACAAAGGCGCTGTCATATCGGGCTCTTCATCTGGTACTTTGGCTAAACAGTCTAGCGATGAAGAAGCAAACCAGTCCGGGACCGAGACTCCCCAGAATCTTATCCGCAACACATCCGTATTCACCTGGAAGAATCTTTCCTATACTGTGAAAACACCATCAGGCGACCGGCTTCTCCTTGACAACGTCCAAGGCTGGGTTAAACCAGGCAATCTCACCGCACTCATGGGTTCATCTGGTGCCGGGAAGACCACACTCCTGGATGTCTTGGCCCAACGAAAGACCGAGGGCACAATCCACGGGTCCATTCTCGTTGATGGCCGGCCCCTTCCGGTATCCTTCCAACGCTCAGCTGGCTACTGTGAGCAACTCGATGTGCATGAGTCGTACTCAACCGTTCGTGAGGCCCTGGTGTTCTCCGCGCTGCTAAGACAAGGACGCGACGTCCCGCGACACGAAAAGCTCGCCTATGTGGAAACCATCATAGATCTCCTCGAGCTACATGACCTAGCCGACACACTCATCGGCGAAGTCGGTGCTGGCCTAAGCGTAGAACAGCGAAAGCGAGTCACCATCGGCGTCGAGCTCGTTGCCAAGCCAAGTATTCTTCTGTTCTTGGACGAGCCTACGTCCGGCCTTGACGGCCAATCAGCCTACCACACTGTTCGCTTTCTGCGCAAATTGGCAGCCGTTGGGCAGGCCGTGCTGGTTACCATCCACCAGCCCTCGGCGCAGTTATTCGCCCAGTTCGACACCTTGCTGCTTCTGGCGAAGGGGGGTAAGACTGTCTATTTCGGAGACATCGGCGAGCAGGCCGCTGTGATCAAGGAATACTTTGGCCGCTACGGTGCCCCTTGCCCCGAAGGTGCGAACCCGGCTGAGCACATGATTGACGTGGTTTCCGGGACCTTGTCGCAGGGCAAGGATTGGAACGAGGTGTGGCTTTCGTCACCCGAGTACGAAAAGATGACAGGAGAACTGGACCAGATCATACAGGCGGCAGCAGCAGCTCCTCCCAGAACCGTCGACGACGGCCACGAGTTCGCCACCCCGTTATGGGAGCAGATCAAGATCGTGACGCAACGAATGAACGTTTCACTCTACCGAAACACGGACTACGTCAACAACAAGCTTGCTCTGCACGTCTTCTCAGCTCTCTTCAACGGCTTCTCCTTCTGGATGATCGGCGACTCCGTCGGCGACCTGCAACTGAAGCTCTTTACCATCTTCAACTTCATCTTTGTGGCACCTGGTGTTCTGGCACAGCTGCAGCCGCTCTTCATCCACCGCCGCAACATCTTCGAAACGCGCGAGAAGAAATCCAAGATGTACTCATGGGTCGCTTTCGTCACGGGGCTCATCGTGTCCGAGATACCCTATCTTCTCATCTGCGGCGTTCTGTACTTCGTCTGCTGGTACTACACCGTGGGCTTCCCCTCCAGCTCCGAGCGTGCGGGCGCGACCTTGTTCGTCATGCTCATGTACGAGTTCCTGTACACGGGAATAGGCCAGTTCATCGCCGCCTACGCGCCCAACGAGGTCTTCGCATCCCTCGCCAACCCCTTGCTCATCGGAACGCTCGTCTCGTTCTGCGGCGTGCTCGTTCCGTACTCGCAGATCCAGCCGTTCTGGAGATACTGGTTCTATTATCTCGACCCCTTCAATTACCTCATGGGCAGCATGCTGGTGTTTGATCTCTGGGGCGGCAAAGTCACTTGCTCTCCTAATGAGCTCGCGACCTTCAATCCTCCCAACGGCACTACTTGTGGTGCGTACCTGAAGGACTACCTCAGCCAAGGACCCGGTTCGGTGGCAAACTTGCTCAATCCGCAAGCTCTTTCGTCGTGCAAGGTGTGCTCTTATACCAAGGCCGATGATTATTTGAGGACGCTCAACCTCAATGAGTATTACTACGGCTGGCGCGACTCGGGCATCGTGGTCGGCATGGTATTTGGGGCCTATGCAATGGTGTATGTGTTAATGAAACTGAGGACAAAGACTTCTAAGAAGGCAGAATGAGCTTGATGAGCACCCCGTACAGCGAATGTTGTCATCGTTCGCGCTGTTTCTTTCCCTTTTCTGTTTTGGTCGGCCAATCATCGTTTTTAAAGTCGGAAGTGGAAATTTGTATAGTTACCATGCTACGTAGACGTGGAGGATTAATTCTGATATAGAGCTTAGAAAAGCATGCATATAATTGTCTTCAGATTCTATCTGCGTGACGCCTATTTTCAATCAATTCGTACTATATCGATGTTCGTTTTTCAAAAGAAAGAAAGGGAATAGGGGGTAAAGAATGATAGCCTGCCTGGTACTCACGCGCGCCGCAGCAAAACCGCAGCTGCATGTGTTGCAACCTAATTACTTGACATTATTTCTGTGTGAAGTATTCGATCTTCTGTGAGATTGTGGGCTGGGTTACCAGGATAGCCACGATAGCAGTCTCTTATCGCTGCGTTTTGTGTTGGTTTGTTTGTACAGCCGTGCAGACCCCTCGGGTACTGGGTGGTTTATAAATACATACAATCCATACCTAGTCCGCCCTGCTGAGAATGCTCTGTGGTTCAAGCCTCTGCGTTCCGCAAATATTGTACATTACCCATCACGGAATGTCCTGCACACAACCCCTACTTATCATCCGGAGCTGTCTAGCATTGTCTATTTCACCCATACCAACCCAGTCGAGATATCTCCCCACCATGCATTGCTTATATCCTTGTAGTAATATGACCTCGGTAGCCACTGCTTCTTGTTTCCGGTCTTGGGAAGTAGTTTCCTACTCTTTTCCACATACGTCGAATTGAGTCTCAGGAAAGGCAGCTCCTTCATATTTTTCTTTTCTTCCTCACTTAACTTTGGCACGATGTAGCTGTGGCCGCTTTTTGTGACTTTGTTCAAGACGCGACAGACAAGTTGAGCTGTGGCATCGGCTCCGAGGGTCCAGCTTGCATCGACATAGCCCATCGCGTTGAACAGATTTGGAATATCCTCGAACATGCATCCCTTCCATGTGAAGCTGTCGGAGAGGTTGTGATGTTTACCATCAATAGTTACCTCGATACCTCCGGCCATATGCATCTTCAATCCTGTCGCCGTGATGATAATGTCTGGGTGTAGTTCCTGGCCAGACTTTAGCTTGATGGAGTTTTCTGTGACTGTGTCGATGAAGCCAGTTTCAACGCTTGCTTTGCCCGTGCGCAAGGACTTGAAGAAGTCACCACCTGGGCATAAACACATGCGCTGCTCCCAAGGGTTGTACCGAGGGAGAAAGTGAGGATTCATCTCAACACCCTTGGGTAGTTCTTTGGCAGTTCGAAAAAGAACAATTGTACGAGCGAGTCGCGGAAACCACTTGCAGAAAGTGGTGAAAAGGAAGGCCGATAAGATCCACTTGAACCGGACAATACGCTTGGCCAATCTATTGGGAAGCAAGAATCGCATGGTCTTGTCGAAAGGGTCACTTTCTGGCAGAGCAAGAATATATGTCGGAGATCTTTGGAGCATGGTGATGTGCGCAGCCTTGTCAGCCATTGACGGGAGTAGAGTAATGGCAGTTGCTCCAGAGCCGATAACGACGACATTCTTGTTCTCGTAGTCAAAATCAGTGGGCCAGAATTGAGGATGGACGACGGTGCCTTGGAAATTCTCGATGCCCGGGATTTGAGTCTTTAGGGGCTCATCGTAGTCGTAGTATCCAGTGCCGAGGAGGACGAATCGGGAGCGGAGAGAAATGTTGTCGGAGCCGTTGGCGACAATGTTAAGAGTCCAGGACGCCGAGGCGGTGGACCAGTCCATCGAGGTGACTTTGTGGTTGAACTTGATGTTCTTGTCGATACCTTGCTCTTCTGCGGACTCCTTGATGTATTTCAAAATGAGCCCACCTTCAGCAATGGGATTTTTCGAATCCCAGGGTCGCCAGGCAAAGCCAAAGGTGTACAGATCAGAATCTGATCGAATACCTATAACCAGAACTTAGTAAGTAGACGCATGCTTTTTTTTTGTACCCCTCGTTAAGCCATGGTAAAGCAGAGGACATACCAGGGTACTTGAACAGACTCCATGTTCCACCCATCTCATGCCGCGCGTCAAGGATGCAGTAGCTCAGCTCGGGATTGCGTTCTTGCAACCTGTAAGCAAAATTTATACCAGAAATGCCGGCACCGATGATGATGACGTCGTAGTCGACGTCTTGCCTTCGGTGCGCCATGGTTGAAAGGCGACAGATGTGCGGAATCCACGGAAGTGATTTGGGCAAAGACGTAGTTGTTGACGGGTTGAACAAGAAGGAAGTCGGCTTCCTAGGTTATCTAGTGGCAGAGATGCATCTGTTTGACAGCAACGACTACGCACAAGTCAGTGAGTGACTGAGGAAGACAAATTGCGAAATGGTAAGAGAGGGAAAGTCCCATAAACTAACAAACATGCAGAAGCAACGGGGCGACTGGGAATTTTAGTACACAATGCGCACCTCGGACATGTTCACCGTGGCTCGCCACTGTTGCCGCAGGCCTCGGCATGTGCCCTGGTGACTCCATTGATTGCCTGAAGGAGATAGAGATGGTGCCACCGTACGCCACCGCCTGGGGTCCTTGTAGATGGGAGAAAGGCAGGAAAGGGGGAGGGTACGTACCTGTACCAGGTTGTTGGGTGGTCAAATTACATGACGGATCCCAGGTACAGCCATGGGTTGCGGGCCATTTTCACAAATCTGTCCCCCGCACGCGGAGAGCCAATCAGCTTCCCCGGACAGAATGCAACGGTTTTCTGTCAAGGTAGAAAAATTTGTACGGACGATTAGTGGGTTCGGACCTCGAAGTGGTTCCTTCGACCCGGCCCAAGCATCGGTCCAAGAGCCGGGCTTTGTGCATGTGATATCACAGGAGTCACGAGTCTGACGACACAGCTGACGACGCCGAGTGGTTATCTATTATCGAACGCTGACCGAGGAAGCCATCTTAGCACCAGGATCTACCTGGAGCTGAGAAGAGAGCACTGAGCACTCTTCTTGGAAGAGTTGTGTTGTGATGTCTGAAAGCTTGGCCAGATCCAGTTACGAAAGTATTGATTGACGCGGTGGTAGACAATACCGCCATTACTGTGTAAACAACAAGGCTGGAGCCCTCCAACGCTCTGGATTAATAATTAATAGAGGCAGAGGCAGACTTGTTGATCTAGCAAGTGACTAGTGACTTATTAAACATGGTTGCAACTGTGGCGTATTTAATTAATATTCCCAATCGAACGTCGGCAGAATAAATCACGTGGAAATCATGTGCAAAACGAACGGGCCAATCAAATGCATTCAAACAGCCGAAATTTGTGCAGAACCGGCAATCGGGCCCGGATATCGTATCAAACTTCAACTGGTCACTATCCTGGGATCCAATAGTCAGGTTCGAGTCACTGGATAGCGTCATCTCCAGCATCTGATGGATGAGAAGACTTTCCCTGCGGACAGGGATTAATGCATATGAATGCCTCCTCCCCGTTTTTGACACTTCACGTTACTCGCTAAAAAGCCCTCCGCCTACTGGAATATTGACTGTCGCGACAGCTTGCAGGTATGATGCCCGCGCAGGAACATTCGGGTCGTCGAGTCCATCTTGGAAACGTAGACGTAATTTTTCCTAATAATTTTAAAGACGCTATGAAAGTAATCTCGATTGCATTCCTCCACCCATCTACATCGGCTTCTTCTGTTAATAAGAATATAAGGTAGGACCTTTGAGCGCGACGCCATGGATGTCAATTGACGTCAGATGGAATATATTCGACCCTAAAATGGAGACGAGCCATCGGCCGTTGCCTCAGAAGATCTCTTATGGCACATATAGTTGATACACTTGGCACCTCAGTAAATGGCCGCCTACAGTTCGCATCAAAGCAAGTGATAGGAAGACTTTTAGCACCGACTCAGCAAAGCAAGCTTATCAAAAATGCAGCCCATTTTGTCATCAGACAGATGTAGTCGATTAAGGACCGACTAAAGTGTAACCCTAAAAGCAAAGTGTACCTCTGTTGGAGAGGACACTATGGCCGAGACTGATGTACAAAGCTTGTTCTCGGATAGAATATAAAAATTATAATAAACCCAGTCGACAGAATGGACTCGTGGCTGGAGGAGTCTAAAACCGTATAAACCAGACAGGGTTACAAATCACATCCTCCGCGTGGAACATGGCGCCAGGTCCCCATGAAGTCAAACACGACGATACCATTCTTTCTTGAGCACCAAGGCTGGCCTTAAGGCAAGCAGCACTTCTTCTTGTATCCGGTCACGCAGCAAGCTCCGTCACCACATGAGCCCGTTCCCCTGTCGGAATATCCAGGAGGGCATGATCCAGCGCAGAATGGAGCCGTGCCGGACCAGAAGCAGTTTTCCCCCAGTGCTGCCGCTTCCTGCGCCTCCTCTCTAGGCTGGACGTCTGCAGAACAAGTTAAGAGAAGCACGAGCTTGGATAACGGGAGGGGAAGTTCTCACTCTTGACAGCAGCAGCCGCTGTAGTGGAAAGGAGAGTAAGAATGGTGGTGAACTTCATCTTGATTTCGTGGTATAATTTGAAGCTTTCTTGAGCGAATGATCAGGTAGACTATGTATAGGGAAGTTGGGAGTGAGAGGATCCGAATGTTTAGAAAAGCAGAAAGCTTGAACTCGATGGAGAGAAGCAAGGTATCTTTATACTCGATAGCTGGCCACAGTATCTAACCTGTGGGAAAACAATGTTGTATCTAGCTGCGAGGAAAAGGATTGGGGAATCTAGGAAAATTCCTGTAGTAACACACTATGAGGCCAATGTTTCTCCGTTGATGCAACGATCAGTGATGCAACGATCATGTACGCCCGAGACTCAAGGAATCTTACAAGCTCAGTTACAAACACAGCCCGTACTGCCTGATACAAAAGTACCATTCGAGTTTCTATCACATATCACAAAGTTTCCACTTTCATCCAGCGTTCCATAAAGTTTCACAATGCGAGCGCTTTTGTTCCACTCGTCAGGGATGTTTGCTCGGCATCAGCTAGCCAGTGCAGTGTTTTGCACAGCCGATTTTCTCAATATGCCACTGCCAACCACACGTAGGATTCGACTTTAAGGGAGAAGTTAGACATTGATTTACCGGGATCCAAAGAAGGGGTTGTTTTATCCAATGATTTTGTCCCATGGTGCTCGTCTTTCTCTCCTTTTTTCCTTTTCTACGTGAAGAGTATAAGCACCGTGAAAGTACTTCAGATGAAACTGCCCAACTCGTGAGTGATGGTAAATTAGCTAGAATCCCGCAGAGACCCTAATTTGCCTTGAACAGCTCTTCAGGATCATATGAACGCCAATTAGAGTTGGAATAGTATCCTCATCTTGTAGAATCCAATCTGCCTAATGTGTTGATAGTATCTGGCTATCAAGTGAGACGCGGGGTTGATTATTAAACCCGTTGCATATCATTCCAGTCCGCCCCAAATCAACCCAGCAAATGGGAAACAAATTGTCTCTTCTCTTTGCCACGGGTCTCAAGTTCTAACATCTGAGACCTTAGGAAGCATGAGATCAGGTTCTTAAGGCTGATTTATGAGGTGAAGTACTGCGTATTGAATGATAAACGGTTATAACAAGCAAAACAACCTAGTTTCAACGAGACCAGTTCTCACACTAATCCAATTCTGTTAAGTGATTCCTTTCTCGCATATTTTGTTCTGAATAAATTGTGGTATATGGCACTGAACACTTGATTGCCGACGGTTTGCCTTTTGCAGTCCAGATGCCGCAAGGAGGTTACTGGTAGGGGCAAGGACCAATGAGAACTAGGCTGAGTCGGAGGTACTCAGTTTAATATGACATCAACAGTATGACAGGATTCCAAGACATTATCTGACGTAAAAAGGGTTACAAGGCATACCAGAATTATTTAGGCCATTCAGAGGTAACTACCAAGTGCCGAAAAGAGGAGCAGGTTCGCGACATGTCTAAGACCTTGCTGCCGGATCATAAAACATTATCCCTGACATAGGAATGTAACCTCTGTCGGAACTCGCCCCAGTAATGCTACTCGGCCGACGGGCCGGAGCGGGACGGTTGATGATCTTTTGGTAGCATCTAATCTAATCTTGATCCAGTGTGTTCTGCTCCAAGGGGAGATTCATGCATACAATTGACGAAGTATCCAAGGTTGACAAGGCTACATGTAAAATGATTGTTGTCGTTCATTGCCACACAATCGTGTTGCCACAGCAGATGTTGGTTGACCGGCTTGTGATGCATGTTCGACCTAGGATTTGAGTCATTCAGAATCCGCTTCGACGTTGAGTGACTATGCTTGCAATATGGAATTGCTCCAATCAAACTGTTTCAATTCTTTACATCCATGATTTGCTATTCGCTTGAAGATAGATTTGACTTGGATACTACGTTGCATTTGAGTAGGGCGAGTAAGACGCAACAATCAGGCGTATGCTGGTGCTTATTTGATTGATCACATATGACGTAGTCTTACCTCTGGAATCCAGTCCTTAAACCAAGCCATCAGAAAAAGAAACTAATTAATCAAGCCGTCGGAACTTGATTGACTATTTACTATACTTTCCTCATGAAGGATGGAATAGCTCATGTTTAGATGTATTCCGCTTCTACACTAAAGCACTTTTGTTTACCTCCTGCGTCGACACCGCCACATCCAGTGATGGGTTACATTCGAAAAAGTTGACGGGCTTGAGACCAACCATCATCTTTTCAGAAGGCATGACAGGCCAGTCTTCAATTCTCGGATTGTGGGTGGAGCCAAATGTGTGCCAAATGACAATGTCTTCATCTCTCACGCTCGTATTAGCCGCAACATCGGCCCTGCGCGATTCAATCCTGGACATAAGGCCCTCTCCACCCTCAGACTGCATCGTGTAGCGACCTGCCGGGAACATTTCCTCGTCGCTATGTCGCGTAACCCACAGCGCATGCTTCGCGAACTCTGACCGCCTGGCATGGAAGGAATCTTGATGCGCAAGGAGCATTTGACTATAGCTCGGGACAAGCTTGAAGCCAACAGGGGTCTGCGTAATGTCATTAATTTTGTGCTCGTTCACGATTTTGAAGACTCGGTTCTTCGTGAAGTCGAGATCCAGTCCTTGCTCGGACTCGATGATGGCCGAAGTGGTGGTGTAGCCTACGCCGAATGGGTTATGGACGTCTGAGGCGTTGTACGGAAGCGGATGCGATTCCTCGACCTGCAGTGAGTTTCGATGCCCGTCGATTGATGGATCAATACGCAGGCAGAAGAGATGTTGATGGTATGGCGCCATTACGCCCGGGGCGACGAGCGTTCCATACGGAACCGTTGCACCAAGGTGGATTGGCGCAGTCGACAGAATGCCCGTGGCGCGCACCTCGTAGTGAATTGATGCGTCTTGCCCAAAATGAAAGGCAAAAACATACTCATAATTCGTGACCGTGATTATGGTTTGTAATACTAGAATACGAGAGCGAGTCACGACGGCATTCCGTGTACGGAAGTTGGTATGCTTCCATAGGATGCCGTCATCCTGCTCATGACAGCACACCACGTTGGGCATCTTCAGTGGCTCCCCGGAGCTGGTGTTGTGCCAGGCATCAAAGTACTTAATATGACCAACACAATCACATCCCAGACGCAGATTGTTGGCGTTGACACCAGCGCCGTCGTTGCCCAGGTCAAAGGCACCTTTGCGTGGGAATGGTGCTCTAGGGTCTCCGTACGGGACAAACATTTCGGAGAGTGACAGTCGGTAGAACAGACTACGGCCATCATACCGGATATCATGCAGCGTCAGGCCTTCGCGATGATTGAAGCCTACGCGGAACGTCCATTTCTCCCAGGACATACTGTTTCCGTCAGATGTAAAGGAGGGACCCTCAGGTTGGCTGATATGGTATGGTCTGGTCGTCGACCTTGCCGCTGGTCGCAGACTGGGATGATACTCACTCGTCAATGGAGAATGCACTTTACGCGAGTCAAAAGGCTGCGGCTGCTTGTGTATTGTCTCATCTGCTGCCGAAGGCAGATGATAAACCTCTGTTACCTCCAGCTTCTCAGATACCTCTGCGCAGAGGGACAACGGGTATGCATAGTAATTTGCATCCGGGTGGTCAACAAGCCGGAGATAGAACCAACACTAGCAAGGACACATTAGTCACAAATATGTCTGGCGCTTTGCCAAGGGACTGTATCGTTATACCATCGATATCCTCTGCGTCATGTCGTTCATACCGTCGGTGGCATAAGCCCAAGGCTCGACACACACAGTGCTGTCTGCAGGAAGAGAAAGGCGCTTAATCTCGTTCTGTACCCGCTCATCGGCAAGACACGCCTTTTCCACAGCTTTCATGTAGTCTGCATCGATGAATGAATGTTTTCCTTTGAGTAGGATCCGCTTGACAATGGAGTTCTTATCAAGGTCTACGATTATCTCTTGAAGGGCACTTGAGGCGCTGTATTCGTCAACGATGATTTGTACGCGAGCTGTTCTTGCAGGCCGGACATTCTGAGCTTCGTTCTCCAAATAGAGAACCATTTCATTCTTAGGCGGCTCCTGTAGTGTGATGAAGCGGAAGTTCAAGGTGCCACTGGAGAAAGCATTTTGGACAAGTTTGGCAGCCTGCTGTTCTGTCAGACTAGAGACAGACGTTGAAGGACTCAAGGCGTTCCACCACCTGTGCAATTTCCTCTGGGCCAAGAGGGTCAAATGGGTGGATCGAGGAGGGCATATCGAGTGAGATCTTGGCCTGAAAAGACAGGTATGGGATGTAAGTTTATTGAGCACGTATGACTTTTTGGAAACTGGATACGGCACATTGTTCTGGGACAAGAAGACAAGAAGACCACGGTATATGTAGTAAGCGCGGCGGTGTAAGTTTCTGAAGGTATAAATTTCAAAACTGGACATCCGCGGGCACCGGCGGCAACAGATGACGACCAGACAGCTAGCTCATCTCCGATCCAGCCTATCTCGTTCATAAAGAGAACTACGAAGTACATATGAATTGCACCATAGCCTTACGATAGGTACGGGGTTGTCAAAGTAGAGTCACGTGGTAGCCCCTCATCCCCACCCACACGACCCCTTTTCCTTTTCTAGATAGAATCTTTGACTTTGTCATAAAATCAACATCGACAGATTCATCAAGAATAACACTAACTTATTCATCGGCAGTAAGTCCTCTTTCCTGAGCAGCAAAAAATTACCATTGGACGTATAGCAATTGCTCTCCGATTGTTGCACGCCTGCTAGCTTCCGCCTTACTGCTACCAGCAGCCACCAAGCCGGACTCGATTTCACCGAAATTCACGATCGTCAATGTCTGTTCCGTTTACTATACTGTACAAATATCAGTCAACCAAATAGAAGGGTCTCATTATCTCTATCGCCTGCTGCCTTTAGACACAACTTGTTGTTTTCCATTGCTGGCTGCATTTCGTTGCCTATTCTGAGGCTCTACTTTGGGTGCCTCCTGCATCGATCGATATCGTGCCTTCCAGTCGATCGTATCTCGTACCTGTTTGCGGCCTATTCCTAGGCTACAATAATATCGAATGGGATTGTCCCTCCCGATCAATCGATATCGTGTGGGTGTGTTCTTTTATTTTCGCTTCTTATCCTTTGGGATCAGTTACGACTGTGCTACTGTTTATGGCCGATACTCTAGGTTTAATTTTGGCCCCCTTTTGCAATTGATAGATATCGCCCCTCAGAATGATTTGATACCGCGCCGCTGTTTGCTACATTTTCTTAGGTTGAACTTATCGCTGTTTTTGCATTTAATTGGCAGTAGATATTGCGCCTGTTAATTGATCAATGTCGCTCCTTTGATCTTTCTATTTTCGTCCCAAATTGCAGAAATTGGTCCTTCTGTTGCCTTGCACCGATCGGCGTGCGATCTCGGTAGATTCCGAGGGGCGATTGCTATCCGTTACGAAAGGCGGCCAACATTGAACCTAGAAAAGGCAACGAACAGCGGCGCAATTTTAATTGATTCCGAAGGACAAGAAGCAGAAATAAAAGAAGGAAATACCTGTGCGACATTGATTGATCGAAAGGTGCGAAGTATGTCGATGGTGAGAATACCGATAATTGAAGGCTGGGAATAGGTAGCGAACAAGTGTGCGATATCGATCAATTGAAAGGCACATTATCTTTGGTTTCAGAGAATACCAATAATACTTCCCTTAAGGATTCACCTTGTAGAAGACCACTTGGTCTGTAACGGGGCTAGTTTCACGGGGAGAAAGGGAAATGCTGATTTATCCTTGAACTTGGTTCTCGATGTGCTGCGACGCCTGGAACAAAGCTATATGTACACGACAGACTGAGTGTATTGATGCAGTGGCGGATAGAAGCATAATCAATGATACAAGAGATGATATGCTGAGGTGGTCAACATCGTGCATGATATCTGGGCCACGAACCCGATCTGCTCCAGTCTTACCCCGCAATACAGAACACAGCCTCTCTCTCTAGCCCGTTTGTGGGCTGGCCGGGTTTATTCAATAGCACAGCAGGTATGTCCAGAAGCCAAAGAGACTCTTGTATTCATTTGCACGCACGCGACGCTGATTCTCTTGCTAGAAGACTCTTTGAACAAGCAGGCGAATAATGCCGCCAAGGATTCCCCTGGCTGAGGTGCTTCTTCATGATCGACCGGAAGATGTCTGGCTTGTGGTTGATGGGCGTGTCTACGACATGACCGAATTTGCGCCTTCGCATCCGGGGGGCGCAGAGAGTAAGTCTAGATGGGACAAGGAATAAGAGCAGATGCGATTGCAGTCAATGTGCAAATCCCATTGACACCGGCTTCAGTCATCTACCAGTACGCTGGCAGAGATGCAACCGCAGTGTACAATGACTTCCACTCCCCATCTTTAATACGCTCATCCTTGGACGCGAAACACCATATTGGTGCTCTCGACTCATCAACGAAACCAGCATCCGCGACCACCGAAAACGAAAGAGAGGGCAAGTCTGAAGAAACAAAAGTCAGACCGCTCCTGCAAGACATGATCAACATGTACGACTTCGAAGCAGCAGCTAGGGGCACGCTGACGGAAAAAGCATGGGCCTATATCAATGGAGCATCCAATGACAACATCACGAGGGATGCAAATGCTAGTGCTCTGAGACAGATATGGCTTCGACCATCTGTGATGCGGGATGTGAGCCGGGTAACTGCCCAATCCACACTTTTCGGATGCAAGCTGGACCTGCCGTTGTTTATTTCTCCAACCGGCACAGCACGACTGGCCGGGAGAGAGGGAGAATTGGCCTTTGCACGAGCTGCGGGGCCTTGCGGTATTATTCATTGCATCTCTACAGCAGCATCGTTTCCTCATGCGGCAATTCTAGAAGCCACACCGCAGCATGCCTTTTTCCAGCTTTACGTCGACAGACAGAGGGAGAATACCGAAAAACTTCTTGGTCAAATCACCCGTTCAGGTAAAGTCAAGGCAATCTTTGTTACTGTTGACCTTCCTGTAGTTTCAAAGAGAGAGGACGATGAGAGGATAAAACCGGTGAGCGACGTCGAGAAGCGGGTAGCAGCCGGTCGAGACGGGAAAGGTGCTGGCCTGGCTCGCAAATCCGGTTCCTTCATTGACCCATCTCTTTCGTGGAACGACTTGGACTGGCTGCGAACTCACACAAGCCTCCCTATTGTTGTGAAGGGTATTCAAAGGTGGGAAGATGCAGTCACGGCGACGAAACATGGTTGCCAGGGGATAGTTATCAGCAATCATGGTGGGAGAGCAGCGGACACAGCACAGCCATCTATAATTACTCTCCTCGAACTACACAGGAATTGTCCCGAGGTGTTTTCTTCTGTCGCCGTGCTCATTGACGGTGGTTTTCGAAGGGGGTCCGATGTGGTCAAAGCTGTGTGCCTCGGGGCGTCAGCAGTTGGCATGGGGAGACCATTCATGTACGCCGTCAACTACGGAGTAAACGGAGTCGAGCACGCCATAAACAGTAAGAGACTTACATGGATTATATTTGCCACCTTGAGACAAGGAAAGCTAATATCTTCGTGTGTCAAAGTGCTGAGGGATGAGATAGAGACGGCGATGCGTCTGTGCGGCATGAGGGACCTTTTTTATGATGCAAGTGCTGACTTTGTTAATACTTGTGCTGTAGATGCGCTCGTTTCTCCACGTTCGCATCCGTATGCCAAAAGTACTGCACGGGTGCGGTCAAAAATATGATGCTTGAATTGTGATCAACGTTCGTTATTCAATTCATATCTCTCAGGCTGGCTCAGAAGGATGTAGAATCTCGACTAATGGACCTCGCCATAGGTCTTCGGGGATATTGCTCGTGCGAGTATCAAACCGAGATTTCAGGTCCAATACAAGGCTGAGCAAAGCTCATTCAAGGGATAAAAGGTTCCATCTAGCTGCCTGCTGCCAGTTCAGAATAATATAGGCCGATTTCCAGAAAACGATACCCAACTCGGTTCCAGCTCCTACAACGTCGTCAGAAGATATTAACTACCCAAGGGCTTGCCTCTTTTTAAGAGCTTGTAATTGAATTGCTTTACCACTTCCTTGTAGCGTAAATTAGTATTGATAACAGCTTTAATCAACTCTTGTACGCTGTTAGGGTAAGCCTTTGATGGAGCTATTGTTAAATTCTACCTTGAATTGATTTAGCAGCAGCCAGACCGACGAATTTGGAAAAAACGAGTGGCAGCTGCCTACAGATGCACAGATTCGCTGCGTACAGTAAGTACTCCTTGGTCACTCTGCCGCTTCAGTGGCTGTTCCAACCATCCAAGTCCCAACATCTTAGGAGGCATCGTAACGCACCACTCAGGTCAAGCTTCAGCCACGGAGGAAACAGTTCCGACAGCGCAGGCCTGATTAGTACGGGCGACTATAGCTAACACTGTAGCAAAACCCATCTAGGCTCAGGTTGGAGAGGTCTGCGAACTGAATTGGTCCAGCTCCTTACCCATGTGGTGTAGTGCTTTTTGGCTTTTGGTTTTCGCTGATGTCACCATCTACCATTGAACTTCTTCTACCCCCTTGTGGCTCTGAACTACCTGGGTTTCCGAACTGATCTACAGAGTAATCTAGAATTAATAGCCTCTGCCCACAGTGAATGTCCTTCAGAGGCAGCTCGTCTTACGATTGAGACCTATAAGTAACCATGATGGCAGGTCATGTCTTGGCTCTCAAGGTTGAAGCGCTGCTTCCGACGAGCATCTCTGTAGCCTTCTGCCAGTTGCGCTTTCTGTTCGAAGCTAAAGTGATTGCGGGATTGGGTGCAATATCCTTGACTTCATTATTGGTGATCCAGTCTATCTTGGAAAAGGCGATTCGTTTGAAGCGATGCAGATAGGGCTTTGACATCATAGCTTGAGTCCCACCTCATGCTTCATTCATGATTCTGTAAGCTTCACTCGACTCAAGTGTGGCTTCCAATTCTACTTTGATCGATAGGCATATTCGGAGCCTACTTGACCACGTGTGTATATCCAAGCTGTTGCCTCTCTCCAAGCCTAGACGCCAGCCCTTTCGAGCCATGACAATGCTTGAGGATCCTGCAGCAAAACTCCAATAGGCCAAGACTTATTCGTGAATGGAAGATATGAGAATGCTCTGGCACCCGATAGACAGGAGAACATCTGAAATTGATTGGAGTTTGTGGCCCGAACCTGCATGAAGTACGCGCCAACTGATCATCCTTCGAGTTTCTTCTTTGCATAGGCATGACCGACGTAGACCCTGCCTCTGGGATTCGCAACATACTGATTCAGGCCGCTATTCAGAATCATTGAAAAAAAAAAATAACTGCGTTCAAACTTGTTTCATTTTCTCGTGCTGCCTGTCACAGCGATTAGTTCTCCACTTTGGTTAAAGCTCAAAAAGATCACCGTTATACACGACATGCTCCCGAAATTCGTCTGAACAATAGTCCAGCTTCTGTCTTGTACCGCTGCTTTCTGGGCACATCTGTCAGGAATATCGACATATTCAAACCTGCAGGTAAACTGAATGTCAGCACTTGGAAGCACTGGAGCTGGTTTGTTTGGAGTATCCATGTTGTAGGCAAGATGGACAAGGTAGATTTTCTGTGCTAAGACGAAGGAAAAAAAAAACACGTAGGAACATCGTCTTCAGTCTGATCAGTTGGCATTTTAAAGGTAGTCAGACGCAGGATCAGAAAAAGGTGATAGACTGGTCGCATTCGCATTCGGTGATCAAAAAAACTTGTAGATGTTTGGCCACAATAATGTACCATATACAACGCGGCTTTGTGCGGAAAAAAATAAAGCGAATATAGACAGATAGCAGGTAGGTCCAAATCATTCGGGATCCCAATACCTGCTTGGTTTGCGAAACCCGAAACCAGAAGTATAGACCTGCATGCTCCACGTGGCGGCGCGTCGCTTGGCCAGAGCATAAAACGCCACATTTGGTAATCTGTCATCGATCATGCCACGAAGCTTGATGTAAACGGGACTACTCACTTCAGATGGGCAATCGACTGGGCCTCTATCGCAAACTCGGGGTTGCTATCCCTGCGCGATCTTCGTTGTCGTTGTTCTAATGACAAAAAGCGGTTTGAGCGGATCGATATAACTCTCCTCATTCCACATAGCGGAGCCTCATCCAGCGTCCTCCTCCAGATCCGCCGCACCCTGCGTCGTTCCCCCGGCCGTTGCAGTCACAGGAAACCCGATCATCACGCAGTCTAACCGACGGAATTGAGCGCTATCAGTAAACTCACGATGTCGACGTCGCCGGCCGAGACGGTAGGTCCGCCGCCATCCGAAGAGGCCACACCCAAACAACCCCCTCCAGAGAAGCCAAGCGACACAAGCCGCAGAACGCATGTAATTCTCTCGTTCTGGCTCATAGTTTTGATACTGGGTCTGCCTATATGGTGGAAGACAACAACGATATACCGGGCAGATCTGCCGCTGGAGAAGATGCTACAATGGGCCAATGGCAAGGTAAGCAAGAATGATCTGTTGAATCATCACGACAATGCGAACAACGGCCGACCATGGGTTCAACGTTACAGGCATGCCGTCCCACATTCCCCTTGCAAATATCCATTCGAGCCGACGCCATAGCCGATCAGGAGGCTCAACACCTTATTCGCCTCACGCAACATGCGCTCGACGATCTCAACGATTTCCCTGGTCATCATCTGCGTCTCAAATTTGACCAGAAGGGCAGCAATAAAGTCGCCGATTCGGAGGACTACGATGCCAGCTCAGCGCTTGCCATCAATCTTACACCGGGTGAAACCAACTCAGCCTCATTCAGTCCTCAGTTGCCAGTTCTCGACATGACTTATGCCCCGAACTCGATCCCGTCTCTCCATTCTGCGTCGTCTGCCTTGGCCACTTTCATAGCCAACCAACTACAATCTACCTTCTCCGAAGAACAATCGATTATTTCCTACCTGCTTTCGACGTCGTCAATGTCCTCCACTGCAAGGCAACAAGGCTTAACTGCAGAGACAGCAGAAGCACTCTTGAAACGAACGACGAGGTCGCTCCGTTATGCGCCGACATACCACTTGAGCTTTTCTTTGTTCACGGACGGCGCCATTCCGAACACGTGGGACATTGACGCCGCCATCAGCGAATATATGAAACCAATGCTGGATGTGCTCGGGCCTATCCATAACTTCACCATTGACACGCAGGTTCAATTATTTGCTACGCCTGGTGTACAATCTCAGGTCCTGAGCAAGGAACACTTGGCCTCATTCGTCAACGCTGCAGAGTGGCCGCTGTCGCCTTCCATTGGCGGAGCGCCGACGATAAACTTCATCGTCTTTGTCGGGAATCAAACCATTAGTTCGGATGACGCACAAGGTGAGAACTCACAGTCATGGATGATACCGCAATGGGGCTCTGTGTATCTCTTGCACATGCCCTCCAACGAGAGTCGCGTTCCCATCGGGCTTCTGAAGCAACCACTGCTCACGTTTGGTGGCCATCTCCTCACTCTTCTTGGTACACCACAATCAGGGTCTCTCCCATTACGCTTGTCCACTCTTGCCCGGATACGCACAACAGACTTGCTCCTGCGAGCTGCGTCCTCCCTTGGCTCGCTGGCCCGTCTATCTCCCAGTCTACCATCGATTTCCATCCCGCGTAGCGTTGCGGATGGGGTGTCAAGCTCGCTGCAACATCTGGAGCAAGCATGCGCCAACCTCGGCGGACCAGAAGGTTTGTTGCATGCACGAATTGCCGAGGAAGAGGCAGAAAGGGCTTTCTTCGAAAAGAGCATGGTTGGCCAGCTCTACTTCCCGGACGAGCATAAGATTGCAGTGTATCTGCCGCTACTTGGGCCCACGGGAGTACCATTGGTGCTGGGCTTGATAAACGAGCTGAAGAATTGGATTAAAAGACGCAAGCTGAAAGCTCAGGAGGCTAAAGAAAAGAAGATGGCGTAGAGACTCATTTAAAAATATGATATTAATGAATAGCTGTAATATCTGTATCTATAAGCTGGCGTTTGCTGTTCTGGTCTACTAGTTCATTGTACTACCTGTGGTGGCTGTCAAAAGCCGTTAGCCCGGCGTCTAGATCCGATAGTATAGTTTTTTTTTTTTTTTTTTTTTTTTTAGTCCTTTGAAGTTTTTGCCAGTCAAAAGCTAGTTTACCCATGACCACATCTGCATTCTTCGCCGATCCGCTGAGCATCGGCCTACAATCTACAACGAGGCAGCGCACTAGTTCGGGCTGCACTCTCGAGAATTGCCGCATGCCCACCATGACGTGCATGTCTCTCAGAGCGAAACCATGCTGCCCGAGCCAGCCTTGAGCTTCACGATACCCAGTCTGCACGACGGAGCAAACCTGGAGTGTCGCATCTACCACCCTGCATCGTTGGCTGCGACAAACACCAACTCCCCACCATGGAAGAAGCACGCTGCAGTTATTGCGCATCCTTATGCACCTATGGGCGGTTGTTACGATGACCCTATACTGGAGAGCGTTGCTGCGAAGCTCTCAAGGGCAGGGTATCTAGTTGGGACGTTCAATTTCAGGTGCGTTAGGAAGTAGATTGTGGCACGATTGCCTTGTAGCATGACCTTGTTTATTCTGACCAGGAATGTTTGTAGAGGCGCTGGGCATTCAGCTGGTCGAACATCATGGACAGCCAAACCGGAGCGAGACGACTATGCGAGCGTTGTAGGATTTATTGCTCATTATACACATTTTCTCGACCCTTTTGCGCGGACCGCACTGGGGTCGAGCTCTTTACAGCCCTCTCATGACGCGGCAGCAGTAGATTCGACCGTCAAAGTCGAAGGCGTAGGAAAGAATTCGTCCGTCTCGGCAGCAACTGAACCACTAGTCCTGCTAATGGGAGGTTACTCCTACGGCGCAATGGTAACAACACAACTACCTCCCATAGAGGACCTTCTCGCAGCGTTCACTTCACCATACGTTGAATCTAACGCCGCACAAATACGTCTTCGAGCTCAACACTTAGCAGAGCAGCAAAATACCATACTGGGAAGCATACGAGCCGCCATGTTACAAGTTCGAGATCCACACAGTCGCAGAAAGCATGCGAGCGGGGTGCGGATAGGAGGCGACGAAGGAGATCACTCACCTCGAAAGAGCCATGACAGCCATGACAGAAGGAGTTTCTCTTTCGATACGGAAGATAGGATACGAAGAGGGGTGCATGATTTCATGGCGAAGAGGAAGGTTGGGCATATGCATCACTTGGCCTGGGGCCAGCGCCGGTCAGCAAGTGCGTTAGAGTTCCACGATATCCAACGCCAAGCAGAGCGACCCAGGTCTGTAGCATCACTTGTGAGAGGGCCTGCAAGGTTGAAGCAAGACGCGGAGCTGGAAAAGCTTCCGGTTATTGAAGGCTTCAAGTGTCCTCGGCCGGCATATGTTCTTATTTCTCCCTTGCAGGGACTGGTCACGTACCTTGCTACCATGTCCCTCTTCCCAAAACACAAGACGCACGAGGAGCCCGCCGAGAAGAAACTCGTGGAGAATCCAACACTGGCTGTTTTTGGGGACGACGATGTTTTTGTGCCGGTGAGGAAATTGCGGACGTGGGTGAAGAGGCTTTCTTTGCCGGATGGATCTAGGTTCAGAGGCTATGAAGTGCCGCGGGCTGGGCATTTTTGGGCGGAGCAAGACGTTTTGCGTGTCATGAATGAACAGATTGGCGCTTTTGCGGAGAATCTGATTCATGGACGGTGAATGATGATGCCTGGTGTCTTTGTCGGGCGCGCATACAGAGGGGTTCTGGAGCTGCGAGCAGACGCTTTGTAGCGGATATGGGAAAGATGCTCGTGCCTGATGGTTTCTTGGTGTCATGGCTGGAATCGCCTTGTCCGGATGACAGGTCAAGAACTGAGACGGCCACAAGTTGGGCCGCGTAGCTTCTACAGTGGATGGCTGTGAATATTTTGACGGGCAAAGGTTGACCCAGAGGACCTTTGGACTCCCGTACTTTTGGCTGTATATACGTCCGCAATAGTACTAACTCGTGTGGTGTATGCAACAGCACAAGATTCCTATTCTCCCCCAACAGACCAACGCGTAGTAAAGGAAATGTGATAATGACATATATCATAGATGCCACTTCTGCTCCCTTCGTCACACAGCAGCCCTTCCGCGCTGGCATATCAACCTCAAAAAAAACGGAAACATGGAAAGCCATTCCAGATGGTCTGTGGTCACCGCGTCGGATCTCGCTCATCTCCCCTTCGATATTCGTGCCTGACGTCGTTTTCTCTGCAAGCCCCTCGTATAGACATCACACGGCGCCGCTCGGCGTCCGCCCTCAATCGTCCGCGGATCCCGAATCACACGCCTGGAGGGGCCCCGCACTTGACGAATTCCAAAAACAAGGAAAGTGCTATTCACACCCCGCGCCGTCCGTCCTGTAAAATGCTGTGCTACCATCCTGGGGCCATTCTCCGACGTAGCGCGGGGATTTGTAAACGCGCGGTGACGGCATCCAAGCTTATTGTCCCACGAGGGAAAGGTGAGGGGGAGGAAACTACCCCAGCTGCAGCAGCCCCGGGATCGTGGAAAGGAAAAGATAGCTGACGTCGGATATCTGTTGTATTTTATTTCCAGTTTTGTACCTACACTGTGATCTTGTCGTTGGATTTGCCCCGTCTTTGCTGTTCACACGTTGGCGAAAACATTACGTCTCTGGCTGCATGCATACCTGGATTATTGTAAGAGACTGCGAGAATCACATCCACCACGATGGCCCAGAAAATCCAGCTCAAGGCCCCCAACGGCGTGGAATTCGCCCTCGAGACAGGCCTATTTATCAACAACGAATTTGTCAAATCGACCTCATCCCAGAAAATCACCAGCATCAACCCCAGGTACGATTCCCACAATATTCCCCCTCCCCCTCCCACACACATGAATATAAAACGGTACAAGGAAAAGAAAAAGGCTAACTCTTGCTGCAGCACTGGTGAGGCAATATGCTCTGTAGAAGCGGCATCTTCGTCGGACATCGACAAGGCTGTCGCTGCCGCGCGGGCCGCTTTCAAGAACCCTTCATGGCAGAACATCACGGGCGGCGCGCGCGGCGCGCTCATTCATAGGCTCGCGGACCTTATTGGGCAGCATCAGAGGGTTCTTGCCACCATTGAGACGTGGGATAATGGGAAGCCATACAGTGTTGCGTTCGGCGAGGACCTGGAGGAGGTCATGGCCTGTCTTCGCTACTACGCCGGGTGGGCGGACAAGATTCACGGCCAGACAATCCCTACTACGACTGCCAAGTTCGCGTATACGCTCAAGCAGCCCGTGGGAGTATGCGCCCAGATAATTCCCTGGAATTACCCCCTATCCATGGCCGCATGGAAGCTGGGCCCCGCGCTGGCGACCGGGAATACTGTTATCTTGAAGCCCGCCGAGCAGACGCCCCTTTCGATCTTGTATGTTGCGGATTTGATACGCCAGGCAGGGTTTCCGCCGGGCGTGGTGAACATTGTGAATGGCTTCGGTCGCGAGGCTGGCTCCGCGTTGGCTTCGCACGCTGGTATCAACAAGATTGCGTTTACCGGCTCGACGCTTACTGGTCGGGAGATCATGAAGATGGCATCCATTAACATGAAGAACATCACCCTAGAGACGGGCGGCAAGTCACCGTTGCTGGTGTTCGGTGATGCTGATATCCAGCAGGCTGCCAAGTGGGCTTGTGTTGGCATCATGAGCAACCAAGGGCAGGTTTGCACCGCTACATCTCGATTGCTGGTGCAAAAGTCGGTTGTCGACCAGTTTGTTCAAGCATTCTTGGACGTCGTCAAGACCGATGTCAAGACTGGTGACCCCTTCTCCGAGGAGACGACCCATGGTCCTCAGGTGTCACAAGCACAGTATGACAGAATCTTGAGCTACGTCGAATCTGCGAAGAGTCAGGGTGCCAAGCTCGAGACTGGTGGCTCATCCGCCCAGATGTCTACCGGCAACGGAAAGGGCTTCTTCATCCAGCCGACCGTCTTCTCCAATGTGACCAAGTACATGGACGTCTTCCGAGAGGAAGTTTTCGGCCCCTTTGTTACCATCACGCCATTTGAAGAGGAGAGTGAAGCTGTGGAACTAGCAAACGACTCCGAGTACGGTCTTGCTGCCGCCGTGTTCACGCAGAACATTGAGCGTGCCCACAGAGTAGCTGCTGCACTCGAAGCCGGCATGGTCTGGGTGAACTCATCCAACGACTCCGAGATTCAAGTTCCCTTCGGCGGTGTCAAGCAGAGTGGTATTGGCCGCGAGCTGGGAGAGGCCGGTCTGGCTGGCTACACTGAGACAAAGGCGGTACACGTCAATCTGGGTTCGAAGTTGTAGTTGTAAGAGTCGAATGCTGTGTGTGTATGCTCGGAAATGATGGGGCACGAAGCCATGAAAACAAGGCATGCTGCTGAATCTGTATTGAAAATATGTCATGTGCAAAAGCAACGCTAGTGTGAATGGGATGAAAACAATCTATTACTCGGGGCCATGGAATCCGTCTTGTCACATATGACGCAGTGTCTCTACCCCGGTACAGCACTTTCTTTTTCATCCCTCAGGTCAACAGAGGCGAATTTGTCATGCACGCGTGTAATACGCCGTGTGTATGCAGGAAAAGTCTTATTTCTAAACGCTACCGACCCTATGTATGTTTGCTCCAAAGACAGGAAGTGGATCCCATCACAAGAGGACTTGTATTTCCCACGATACAGATATACGTAAAACTACATGCTTCACCCGGAAAAATACAATCGAGCCCCATGCCCTCTGACTTCTTGAAATGTTGGCCATCTCTTTACCGGAATACGAGGCAACCGAGGCCTTAGACGCCGGGTGTGCGACTGCTCTGCCCCAGAGTCATGTCCGGAACAAGCTCCTGGCTCGTGTACGCCTTTGAATGGGTGGTGTGCGCCGAGAAGCTGGGTTGGGCGTCCGGACTTGACTCGCAGTCCTGGGCGTACAGGATGTGCTCTGCCATTTCGCCTGCTTGCATGTAGGTTCGATGGCCCTGGATGACCCAGAAACTGATGGACACGACCAGCATGACACCGAAAACAGCAATGGCAAAGTTCATCTCGCTCGCTTTGGGACCCGGCTTGCTCGGGAAGAAGAAGAAGACGGTGGTGACGGAGCAGTAGATGACGGAGACCCAGTTCACAAAGGGACCGAGGCGGCCGAGTCTGAACTCTGCTCCGCTGGGAAGCTTTCCCCTGCCGACGACCATGAGCACTGTAATGGGAAACGCATATGACATTGTGAGAGCAATTGTGCTCACGCTGAGAATCGCCTGGAGCACGGTGTCGGCAAACAAGTAAAGCACGCCCACGACGCATATTACGACGCACTGAAGCCAGAGGGCACGTCCAGGCACCTTCCAGGTTTCGTCCACTTTCGAGAACCAAATTCCAAAGGGGAACCCACCATCGCGAGCGAAACTCCATGTCAGTCTCGAGGACGAGGTGAGCGCACTGGAGCCCTGGCCGAGGCCGTTGAAGATGAAGAGTGCTACCATCACAGCGCCACCAACCGGTCCGACAGTAGACTGCAGGAGTTCGATGAATGGGTTGCCCGACGGCGGGTCCAGAACGCTATCAACGCTCTGAATGCAGAAGAGACATACAACCATGAAAATGAAGCCGGAGAGGGCGCCCGTGAGAACGGCAAGGTACATGGTTCTGGGTGCGTTGCGACGTGGTGCGGGTATCTCTTCCACCATGTGGATGACAGAATCAAAGGCAGTAAGGCCATACGCGCTCTGTACGAGTCCAAGAAACCACACCACGCCATCACCCCATCCTGTTTCGTTGATCCACCGCCCGAACACAAAGGAGGCCGGTTGGAAATGGAGATTGCTTTTCGTCCCAACGCAAATAAGGAGTACGAGCGAGAAGACGACGAAAAGTCCACTAAAGCTGATGCCGACGAAGTTGTTGAACATGGGAAGTATCCAATCTTTACGACAGGCACCGTAGTTGATGAGGGTGAAGACGACGGTTATTGATATGTAGACAGCAAGTTGGAGCCAACCCTTGGTGGCGCCGTCCCATTCTGGATCAAACATGCGCTTCATGGACAGAAAAAACTGCGTCATGAAGGCATTTTGAGACGCGGCCAGAGTCCACCATCCAAACGTGTTTATCCATGCACATATGTAGGATACAAACCGCCCGGTTGGTGTGCACCAGAGGCAAGAGATCCAGTAAGCTTGGCCGAGAGCTGTGGGCATACTGCTGACGAGTTCGCCCAGAGAAATGGCCACACAAGTATTGCAAGCTGTGACGAGGACAAGACCCCAGAGAATGCCGACAGGGCCGCCGTTTCTCAGGCCAGTGGCCAAGTCTTGAGCCATAGTAGACCATGTTCCTAACACGCAAAAGGCCAAACCGAGCATACTCCATAGGCTGAATTTGCGTGAAAGGGTCTGGACATGACCCAGGGCAGCAAGATCTTGTGCATCGCGGGCGACTTGGTCGTTCAAGTTGCTGGTAGGTTTGCCATACAGCTGGCTTGTTTGATCCATGCTGCTCATAAAGCAAGGCCGGCTGTCATTCTCTAGTGGCGCGTTCTCTTACTTTTTAACCGTCTGGTCAAGAACGAACCGTTGGTGAGGGATCAGTAGATGACTGACGAGAAAAATGATGGAAAAGACATGGGTATATGGGCAGGGGGGGAGAACCGATGCATGGAATTCGTATTTGAGTGTGGTAGTGATGCTGGAGATGAAGAATTCAAACCTTGCAGGTTGCTTCAGACTTGTTGACTTGGCCAGCGGACCGGTTTGGTATTTGAGTTCGGTTCCTCACATGAGATACAACACCCCAATCGGGATTTGTAGACGCCGGCTGGGGGGGAGTAAATACAAGCAATAATGATAGAATAATGTAGGCCACTGGATAGGATGAGAGGGGTTGTGCTGGGCTGATTGCACTCCAAAACCAGTTCTGGCCGGGATGTGGGGTTTTTTGTGTAACGGAGCAAGGTGAGGGAGAATATAAAGATGGACAGTGGCTGGTTTTGTCTCGGTTGGTCGTTCTGCCTGTGCTACTCAGAGGTGCCAGACTTGAGTTCGGAGAATGTTCAGTAGCTGAAGCGGAGCCACAGCTCCCCAGACAAGAATCGTGCCATTATCGCGAAGTGAAGCGAGCGAATGTCGTCACGAACAGAATCGCACCAATTGGTGTGACAGGCGGCGGGCGGCGGGTAAGATAAGCTTAGCTTAGCTGTAAGGATGCTAAACCCAATCAGGTATGTGCTGTGCGCTGCCCCACTGACCTTCCGGTTTTAAAGTGCGTATGGGTACAATACAACCCCTGGATGATGTTACAAAGCTACAATACAACCCTTGAATGATTTTACAAATCTACAAGTCTTACTTTTCTCTACCAGTTAGGTTGCTCTTTAACAGCTAGATAAGTGTATCTACACCAGATTAGCAACTACTGTTAAAGAAGCACCTAGAGGGATATACAGGGTACAAGCACTACCCCGTAGATACATCTTTTTCTATATAAAATACGTATAAAATAAAGTACCTCCGATCTCCACTCTATGTCTTACCTATTCCTAAGCTGTTATCTAATTGGCCTAAAGCCCCCCCTACAAGTAGATTTGTAAAATCAGACAAGGTTGTATTGTACAAGTCCCACTTATCTGCCAGTCAGGTAGCTGCTGCTGTTAAAGAGGCAGCTAAGCCACGTTGCCCCACGTACAGTATGAGTAGCTGCTGTGATGCCGTGTATGATATGGTCTCCTGAACCGCAATGGTTTGGCTGGCTGGCTGGCTGGCTGGCTGGTCGATTTTCCGATAACATTATAGCACGGAAAATCATCCCACACCCGATCCCTTAAGTTCCGTTAGCCATACGATAGCGTCGGGAGCTTGAAGAAACAGAAGCGGGTTCATCGTCAGCGGTAATAGAAGCCAGAATGGCGGGACGTCGACGGAGTGCTGCAGCGGATCATTGTGAAAATGGTCGGAATCTGTTATATTCGAGCGTTCTGAACTTCGTAGACGGTCTCTTTCTGAAGCCGGAATCCAGGAAACAAAAGGACGGCAAGGAGGGAAGCGGTGATTTTGCCCTGGAGGCAAGTTCAGCATCCCGCGGTACGGACAAATAACAGCTGAGTGTTGAGATTAATGGGCTGTGGCTACAATCACATGAAAATTGACAAATTTTTATTTCTATTTATATTCCAACAATTTGAAATTGCGTCTACGTGTCCGCATATTGGCAGGCAGGTACGATGGGCTCCAACTTAGGGTTGTTGCCCATCTCCCGCTCTGTGCTCCGCAGGTACGCAGTCGCGTGCAGCAAACAAGCCGACTCTAAGACCTTGCGCCAAAGATGCAACTTTTCTCCATTCAAGACGTGTCGAGCCGTTGGCAATGCGGCTGTTCTAATCCAACTATTGTGGTGGCGCAGAAGCCGTTGCCGCACCCGTTCTTTTATCAATCGAGTTCGTATCGCACCGCTATCCGCTACCCGCGGACACCCGAAACCCACGGATCATGCGCAACTTCGGCCCCCATCCCCCCAGAGTCCATATGCCTCAACCGTCTCAATCGGCTCCTTTCAAATCAGTGTTTCCTTGTTTACGTCAACCAACCGGCCTTTGATGCTGGCACCACCTCTCTGAAATCCGGGCATGATAGCAGCAACGGCCCCGGGGCAGTCCCGGAGTCTGGGGGAGGGGGGGGGGGGGGGGGGGGGGTCCAGAACAAACTGCTAACTTGTACATGATCCCTCTTCGTCTATGCATATAGGCTTCAATAGTTTAGCCCGAGTGAAGCTCGGCAAGTCGGTGAAGAAATCCGAGCAGACAAATGGCGGGGTTATTGGAGAAAATAATCATGCCCCGCCCAGAGTCTAAAACCATCAGCTCCGATCAATATACCGGCAGTCCATTATAACGCCGCTAGCCGCTGCCGCTGATGCGGTCTGACCGGAACGGCAGCCGCGGGCCAGCGGTCCGCACCCCAGTTGAGTTACAGTTTTAGGCAATTCTGTATCTTAAACTTGTGGGTTTGAAATGCCGGTGGGTTGGTATATATTCCTGTGCCCGTCACAGCTTGGGTAAGGTATGGCCGGAATCTAGGTTGACCAACACAATTACTTCTACAAGTCTTCGAGAGCAATACTAGAAAAGACATAGCACACGCAAAACGTCCATAAAAAACACAGACACAGCGTTACATAAGACTCAACATTCAACGTGAAAAAAAAAAAAAAACATTACACCATGACTGCCCCTATGCAACAGGAACTAGACACCACATCAATACCAGGCTATGTGGTCTTTCCGGAGCAGAATAACATATCTTCCCAAACTGGAGCTGTGCCTCGCTCCCAAGTACATCCACTCGGTGAGTTCAGTTTCATGACGAAAACCTATGACGTGGAAAATAAGAAAACCATAGCTGAACTCTTGCCTTGTTTCGTCAACTTTGCTAGACCAACTCACGGTGCGAGAAATATCCTTAACGGCAAGGTTGGTTAGAGAATTTGCTAGCTCCAAGCGATTAAAGTTCAACTGCATCTCTCTGCGTGAGCCCAAGAAACACGAATATGCTGCTTTTCGATCACGAACCGGCCCACGGCCCGAAAGGCGTGCTTTTGCTATTGTTCTTGAGCAAGAAACCCACACTCACAACGTCGCCGAGGTCATTGTCAACTTGACGAAATCACAGGTCGAAGAGTGGAAACCTGTCAGCGATGTTGCACCGATTCTCACTCTTGAGGATCTTGATGTCACGGAGCGTATTGCTCGTGCCGACCCTCGCGTCATTGAAGTCTGTGCCGAACTCGGCATCACCGACATGTCCAAGGTCTACTTCGATGCCTGGGCCATTGGTGTTGACTCCCGATGGGGCTTGGAGCGTCGTCTGCAGCAAGGTATTCCCTACTACAGAGCCTCTGAGTTTGACAACCAGTACGCCCACCCGCTCGACTTCACCGTCGTGACAGATACCGAGAAGGAAGAGATATTGGCTGTCGATGTGCGCCGGGTCAACGGCGAGCGCACCGCGGTTCCCCTTGAACAGCACAACTACCTGCCTGAGTTCATCGGCGACGGCTATCAGCCTCACAAGCTCAAGCCCATTGACATTGTTCAACCAGAGGGTGTGTCATTCCAAATGAAGGGCAATGAGATTCACTGGGCGAATTACAAGATGCACATTGGCTTCAACTACCGTGAGGGTATCGTCCTCTCAGACGTCCGGATTCATGATCCGTATGAGGACCGCGAGCGGACCCTGTTCAACCGTATCAGCGTCGTTGAGATGGTGGTGCCATACGGCAACCCCGACCCTCCCCATCATAGGAAGCACGCCTTTGATGTCGGCGAGTATGGATCTGGCCTGATGACCAACTCTCTAAAGCTAGGATGCGACTGCAAGGGCGCGATTCACTATCTCGACGGCGTTGTCTCTACGTCCAAGGGCCAGGCCGCCGTGATTCCCAACGCCATTTGCATCCATGAAGAAGACAACGGTCTGCTCTACAAGCACACCGACTACCGCGATGCAAACGTCGTTTCTGCCCGTGACCGCAAACTCATCATTTCCCAAATCATCACCGCTGCCAACTACGAGTACGGCTTCTATCACACCTTCACCCTCGACGGCACCTACAAGCTCGAGATAAAGCTGACGGGCATGCTCAACACATACTGCTTGCATCCGTCCGAGACCGCGGCACCATACGGAACCGAGGTAGCCCCCGGCATCAATGCCCACAACCATCAGCACATCTTCTCGCTTCGAGTTGACCCTGAGATTGACGGGCCCAACAACTCGATCCTTCAGAGCGACGCCGTATCGTCTGAAGCCCCGATTGGCTCGCCGGAGAACCCTTACGGCAATGCTTTCTACTGCAAGAAGACGCTTTTCAAGACGGCTAAAGAAGGCGCCGTCAACTACTGCCACGAAACGCAGCGAGCGTGGGACATCATCAACCCCAACAAGATAAACGAGTCCTGCAAGAAGCCCATCGGCTACAAGATCATTAACAACAATTGCCCCCCCTTGCTAGCCAAGCCCGGCAGTGTTGTCTACAAGCGAGGTGCCTTCGCCCGCAAGAGTCTTTGGGTAGTCCCGTACAAGGACTACGAGCTCTACCCTGCCGGCGACTATGTCTGCCAATCCAACGGCGAGGAGAATCACCCTCACAACGGCACAGTCCTCGACTGGTTCAACCGAGACGAGTCCATTGAGAACACGGATATTGTGTGCTACATCCAGTTTGGCCTCACTCACTTCCCCCGCTGCGAGGACTTCCCCGTCATGCCCGCTGAGCCAGTTGGCGTCTTGATCCGCGCAAGCAATTTTTTCCGGAAGAATCCCGCGTTGTGGGTTCCGCCTTCGCAGATTATCAAGGACACTTCGTCGCAAAACGCTTTTGCGCCCTCTGGCGGGTGCTGTGGCGGCAGCAAGTTCAAGTCTTCGGCCCGACTGTAGACGCAAAAGAGGACATGGCCAAATGAGTGCATATCATGTATACAGCGGCATTGGATCTCACACATGTTTTGAAATTAGAGGATGAAATGATGAATCCTTCTTGTGCTGAGACGGCGTGGATGGCAGTGTTTCTTTGTGACATGATATGAAATTGAATATTGTCCAGAATCTAGCTTTACTTCTTCAAGCGGTGCCTTATCAGAGTGCTCGCTTCATGGTACAAGGTGATTCATCCATGCTGCCATTTCACTTATAGACTGGCATCTTCGTGCTGAGAAGAAAGAGCAGTTGTTATAATCAGAAGAATTCTATTCCTGATTGCATCATGTTCGCTCAAGGTTTTTTTTCTTCCTAATCCTACGTCATGACCATTAATTTTTATAAGACATCCCGAGAAAATGGCGTTGATTGTGCCTACAGAAGTTGGATCCCGAAGCAATTGGCGTAGTATGTAACGGTGGCACTCCAATCCGAGAACATACCTGCAACACCGACCTGACTGGCCAGTACGTCTACGTAATTGTACATATCTCCGTCCTTGGTGATGACGTCCTTAACGCTCGTGTAGTAGTAGTCGCCCTTTGCGTGGACCTGCGCGAGAGGACCAGATCGCTCCAAGCTCCAAGTGATCAGCCTCAGCTTTAGCTCTTTGGCCTTCATGGCATATGCACTAGGCACCATAATGCCGTCCCTAACTTCCACAAGATAGTGCATAGGAGGAGCCATTGTCTTGATACCCTCCCTGGCGTACTGTTCCAGTTTATTGATTGCTGCTGTCATTTTGCCATTGTCGCCAGATTCATCGAGAAGAATGGCAGCGTTTCCATAGTCAGGCTCGTGCTTGAGCCAGTGTCGTATGGACTCTGGCTCAAAAGTTTGTGGCATGACCCGGGAAGCAGGGATACCGGCTCTCTTGTAGCTTTTAATCATTTGCTGCGCAAACATATCGTGGGTGTACCAGCCGGCAAATGGCATGGACACCTCGGGAGGCTTCAGCTCGGGTGTATGATGAAGGCCCAGAGCCTCAACCATGGCAATGTGTTCCTCGAGGTCCAGGAGCTTGCCGCAGGTGGCATACAGATCGGTGCGCCAGTTTGGAGTGCCACCGAGATAGTCTTGAGCATTCGTTGCTGAGGCATTAAATCCGTCCATCTTGGCACAGAGGGACTTGTATTCGGCCAGGGTGATATCGCTGGTGCAGCATTTGGCAGAGGCGGGCGTGCCATCCTTGGCTGGAGTGAAGGGTTGGGTGCATTTTGCGTTGAGGGATGGGACGTTGACGATGTTAGTAGTCGTGTGCAAGTCGCACTGGCTGTGGCGGCAGACAAGCTGGAGATCCTTGGTGAAGGTAACATCGCATTCGAGTACACCGGCGCCCATGCGAGCTCCGGCCATGGCTGATTCCTTGGAGTGCTCGGGGAACTGCAAGCAAGCTCCCCCACGATGGCCGATTGAGAAGGTAGACGGCCTCATGGGCATATCCTTGCAGGACTCCAGCTTCGACTTGAGAGAACAATCCGTCATGTTGTTCACTAAGTAATAAGGTCTCGGTCCCAGTTCAATGTGCTTAATCGGCTTGACATCAGTGTATGGCAAAGCTGAGACCTGGCTGACGGCAGCAAAACCGACCAGCAGTGATGGTACCACGGCGTACATGGTGCTTCGAGTCGAAATTCCCTTCCTTCGAGAGGTGTTGAACAAGGTCTGCCTTCCCTCTGTCAGAAGCCCAAGGATCGAACAATCTAGAAAGCAACGCAACAATGTTTCAGAAGTTTTAGAACAAGACCAGGACTAAACATAGCCAGCCTAGAAGCAGGCGATGCAAGGGGTTTCTTTTCTCACAACCACTACTTGTAGTTTTTTTTTTTTTTTTTTTTTGAACTTAGGTTGTCTTTCAGGAACATGTCACAAACCTAATTAAGGACCGTTTTACCGACGCACGTTGTCACCATGGGGGTCCGCAAATCGTTCTAAATTTCAGGCCAACCGTCAGTCATAAGCCTATGTAATGTAACATGGAGTTGATGGTGACATCGTTGACGGTCTGCACCGCAACAGCAACAATATCCGCTTCACCCTCGTTCCACCTCTTCTCAATTGTAGGCCTCCCGTCGTGTGTTATTATCGCGCATAGTTGTGGGTGCATGCGGAGCAGCTTCTTCTTCTGGCCGTACTGACGGGTAAGTAAATATTCCATGTTCCACTCGCTGTCCTGTCCATGGGTCGCCGAGACTTGAGATCCCGCGTGGTTCGATCAAGCAGCATGATTCGTTGGGAGGGTTCAACATACGTGGTCTTAGACTCAGAAACCTTGTCGTGTCTTCTAGCTAGCACTAGCCAGTGGCATGCCCATGAGACCAGCCCTGGTAGCCATCTTGGCATAGAAGCCAGTGACGACCATTGCCCGGTGTGCCGCTTGCAAAAAACTCCACGCGGCGAGCCTCTGTTTGCATTCAGTTACCCTCGTTTCGAGGAGCATTGTAAGATGGCCCCTTGTGATCGATGTTCATGATCCACTACCCTGTGGGTCGTCGGCAGGCAACCACAGGTTGGAGATTCTGATATCGAATGTGCTATGTCAGACTCAGATTGCATTGTTCAGTCAATTTTGCACAAGGGGTCCCCTGCCAGGAGCAAATAAAAGCAAGTGCGAGAATGAGTGGAGCATGGAGTAGTAAGAAAGAAAAGATAAAGCTCAGCAAGAGCTAAGCCCAAAACGGAAGATGTACTCTTTAACACTAATTCCAACCTAAAGGTACTTCGATTGCTTCATATGTACTGTCTTCCAATGCAATTGGTCTAAATGGCTGCATTTAAAGGCACGTCATGTATTATACTTCATTATATTTACCTTAGATACCCCAATACGCGTCAAAAAATAGCTATGGCTATTAACAACAGTGAATCTACGGTAGCCTATAATGCACGACAATGCTCAGCTTAAAGACGTCATTAGAGTCCAGAGTCAATTAAGTTGCTCCACTAAGCTTATTGCGGAAAAATGGGCCCGTACGCCCCGCCGGTGTAGCCCTCTTACTTTACAACATTGCAAAAGCACTTTCTCTTCAGTTTGGTAAGGTTCCTGCCGATCAATTATTAATTCAATCTTTACGCTTCTTATCTTTTAATTGGTTTTTAATTGATTTGTTTTAATTGGTTCAGAGGCTTACAATATGCCCACAATGAGACGAGACTGTCGCCCTGCTTCAGCGCATGAGCCGATCGTTTACAGGCCTTCTTACGCTAGACGACCCAGGAAACATCAAGAAGTAACAGAAGTAACAACCTAAACTACCTGAATAAGTATTATTATTTCCATTCAATAACAATGTGATACCGACCAAGCTGCGCAGATGACCTGCGAGGGAAGCTCGTGTCCCTAGAGACCTGGGCATTAAGGTGGCTTGGGATGGTGTTTCCAACCGACAAACCAACTTGAAGTTAAAGACGTCTTTACTGCCCTTCGCTACTATTAGCGTGTTGGGGCTTTCTTCTGTGTTATTGACGAGCGGTGGGTAAGAGTGCCTCTCTCGTTACGGGGTTAGCTCCTCCTGCGCGTTTTAGCACTCACCCGCCACGTCATTCCGTAATCCTGATTCCTTTGAAAGCCCTCAATAACAGACGAGCTACAATTCATCTCTACTTTCATAGCGATCGAGGTCCCTCAAACTGCTTAGTGTGGCTGCTAAGTGAGAAAACTGCGGCGCGTCTTCTCCTAGGCCCCAAGCGAAGACGCCACCAAGTTCCGCTGTCCTCACGATATCCCTGAATTTTTGTTGAATTACCCTTTCTGTGTCAAAGGTCCACCATAACTTTTCGTCCTGATCCCAATATCCAAAGCTTCCATCCGAAAAATACTTGCCCTCCAAGATGGCGCGTGTGAACGATGGCTCGAGGTCATGTGGTACTTCATCATGCCAGCTGAAAGTTGCAGTTTTACCCAAGTCGGCTCCAGTATCTGGATCCTCTAGAAGCTCCGTGGGACACACTAGGAGACGAGAAGGGTCGCAATCTTCTGTCTTGGCCCATTTCACGTAGTAGGCAAGACCCAAGTTGAGCTTTTCTGGGGGAGCTCCGCGGCTAATGTAAGCCTGGATGGAAGCCAACGACGCGGCAACACCAGTATGATGCTTCACAACTGTGTCGCGTCTGTTCAGCAGATCGTACGCCATGACATTAAAAAAGTCGACTTGTTCGGCGATGCGCGGCACCGTCGTCGTTGTGAATGCCATGAGGTCCCGTTCAAGTCCTGGCACGGCAATGGACAGAACCTTTTCGCTGCCGAGTGCCGTGCGTAAATCTCTCAACAGCTGCGCAAAAGCCTCAATCTCCCACACTCGTTTCTCGTTTGGGATGAGCTTGTAATCATCGCGGTTGCCTCTGTGGGAGCTTCTCGTTACCCCAAGCATTATACGTCATCGGACACAGTAGCTCACCCTGCATATTCCCAATCGACGTCTACCCCATCCGCTCCCGTGATTTCTGTCATCTTCTTCACATTATTGCACCATTTTCTGCGTGATGTTTCGTCTCTGCAGGCTTGTTCGAAGCCTTGGTGGTCGCCCCATCCACCAATTGCTACCATGACCTTGGTATCGGAATGCAACTGCTTTCGCGTCTCCTCTACCGTGGTGAATAATGGGAATTCCGTGACATCGTCCTCCGAATTGAATGCGCCAGATTTCATGAATGCCAATACCACATGCGTTATATCCTTTTTCAGGTCATTATCTTTTGGGATATTTGTATGCTGACTTTCGATACCGTCATAATCAGATTCCACAAAACTGGTGCATTGATTATTGATCACTCACCCGGTAAGATACATGAGGCATCTTAGAGGAGATTTATCGGATCCACGCACAACAATCGCCTGTGCCAAGACAAGACACATCAATAGTAGAACCACAGCTTGATTCATTTTCTCGGTTCGCCTGCTTCCAGTATCTATTTTCGAGCCTGACGCTGCTTGACTGACAACGCTCATATAAAGAATACAAACTCGAATGCATATAATGATCTAAGAGAGTCTCAAATGGATAATCAAGCTGCTTCAAGTTCTTTCGGAGTCGAAGTAGGACTTTCAATCTGGTGTTCAATTGAAGTCGGCTTAGAGTAGGAAAATGGCTTGGTGATTAAAAGAGCTATAACTGCATGCATGCAATACAGTGTCATGCAATACAGTGTCAACATAAATACAGTGTCAACATAAATACACGCACTGCCCACACTGTAGCTCGGCAGTAGGTTGAAGCTGCGTCAACCCCCCAAAAAAAATTGACATTAATCAACGCAAAAAAAGCCAATCCTCTCTACGCCGCAGCACTTAAACTACTGTAATTTGTCAAATACAAAGGCGTTGGCAAGTTTATTCTCGCAGACTTGGTTTCGATTCGGATTCTTTAGTGTCACATTGGAGGTACATTACTTCGCTCAACCCGGTTCCAAGACACCAAGACAGCTTCTGTCGTCACGACCAACACTCAGCCATGTTTGAAAATATGTGTACTCTACCGCTGGAGTCGGATGTGTTCACAATAGCCCTCCATCCTAAAGAGCCGCTTCTCACTGTTGGACTGTCAAACGGACATGTCGAGACGTTTAGACTACCGCAAAGCAATTCTCCAGACGGCGATGCAGACGGCGACAGTTGCGTGTTAAGCGATGGCCGGGGCATGATTGACACAGTATGGAAGACGAGAAGGCACAAGGGGAGCTGCAGATGCTTGGGTTACAGTCATGACGGCCAAGGTATTTTGCGTTTGCTGTGCTTTGCAGAGAGTAGCCTTAGTAACATGCCTTTTTACAGCCATGTATTCGGCCGGAACAGATTCTCTAGTCAAGTACTTCGACCCGTATACCGGTAAAGTCGTTTCGAAAGTATCAATTCCCAGCACAACATCCGTGCCTGATGCGCCAACTCTGCTTCACGTCCTCAATCCTCAGAATCTTCTCCTCGCGACCGACTCCGGAGCTCTTCACATTTTCGATTTGCGGGATGGTGCTCCAGGGAAAAAACCCGCCCAGACTCATTTTCCCCATTCAGACTACGTGTCCTCAGTCACTCCGCTACCTGCTTCGGACGAGAGCACGAGCGGGTTTCCTAAACAATGGGTCAGTACAGGTGGCACGACACTCGCCGTAACGGATGTACGTCGCGGGGTGCTAGTGCGCAGTGAAGACCAGGAGGACGAATTGCTTTCTGCGTCTTTTATGCCTGGAATGGGCCCTAAGAGCAATCGTAATAATGGTGTCTTGGCCATTGGCTCCGCCAGTGGAGTGCTGACCATGTGGGATAAAGGATCGTGGGGATGATCAACAAGAACGAATCATTGTTGACGGAGGAAAATGTGGTGGTGAAAGCATCGATGCCATGGTCAGAATCCCCCAGGATATGGGATTGGGTAAAAAGGTTGTGTGCGGCATGGGGGACGGTACTCTGCGAATTGCCGACCTGGTTCGAAGAGAGGTGGACATAGCAACTAACTTGCGACACGATGATTTCGAAGCCGTTGTGTCTCTAGGATTTGATAGCCAAAATAGGTTAATCTCGGCCGGCGGGAGAACAGTCAAAGTTTGGGAGGAGTTGTCCGAGCTCCAAGGTAATGACGACAGCCAAGATGAGGACGCGGAAGAGGAGACAAGAGGCAGTAGAAAGCGGGTGGCGCACGATAGCTGTGATGAAGAGGAGGAGGATGACGGCGGCGATAATGATGACGATAGTGACAGCGATGGCGACAGTGTCGAAGAGATGAAGCAACGAGCGAAGAGACGTAAGGAAATGCAAAAGAAAAAACTGGGACCGATGGGTGCGCATGGAGTCATGGGTTTTGAAGGGCTGGATTGAAGTTGGGAGTGGAGGTCCGAACATGAATGAAGGGAGAGGAAAACATAGTTTTTTATCACTTTGTATACCGTGGTTTTGGTTTACCACAAAATTATATACAGACCAAAATTTACTGAAGACGGAATACGCTGCATAGCCTGCACATATAGAGCCGACATGGATATAGGAACATATATTTCAATGAAATATCCGACATACGCACTAGTAGTAGTCCACGAAAACGCCAAATAATCACATCTTGAATTTTTGTTCGAGAATTATGGGACAATTCGTTACCTGGAATCCAACAAGCCAGCTCGCCTTACACTTGGAAGACTCGTCCTGGTCACATCACCACGCTGTCATCAGATATGGTAAATAAAGAAAGAGCGACAAAAGTGATGAGTACCCCTTGAAAGGCGGTTTTGGGCTTTGAACAGGGAAAACCTGGGCAAACGCTCCAATGCCAATAAAACAACCTCCATCAAGCCATGAATAGCAAGTAACATGCCAGACGTATCCGCTTCGCGATCATCTTGTGTAGCACTGCTTACTTTCCAGCAAGCATGTACGATGCTGAGATTCGCGTAGACTCTTGGTGCTGCTGAAGACGTTGATGTCAGACTACCCTTCCCCTCTTCAGGAAGACTTATCCATAATGTGTTGTGCGCCGATTGCAAGGGTCGCCAGGTCCTGGAGACTGCTTCTGGTATAGCCTATTGCTCTGCAACTCGAATGGAGTTGCCATTAGACCAAAATGTCTTGGAATTTCGAAGACCAAGGTTGGCTTTTGTTAACAAGTTGGTAGTCGTATATTTTCTTCCTCTCATATTCTCAAGTGAAGTCAAATTGCACTCCGACGACAGATCAAAAGAAAAGCGGTATGTGAAAGCAGACTGGGCCCGACATGGGATATTAACGGTGCTTTCCAGAGGATAGTCGGTCTTCACCAGTATAATCAACGGCGTAGAGATTTTTTGATACGAGAGAATTTCATCTTCTTTAGACTCCTGGTAAATGCAAGTAGCTCCACTGTGATGTATCATCCTCCTTACGTGATTCAGTTGAGCGCGCCAGAGCGATTCCATCCACGGGAGTTGAAAACCGCCTTGGGCCGCTCATGGTTAGATCTTCGTCGTAGATGATGACAGAAGGAAGCACACGTGGATCGCGGAAGGAAGTAGTACGTGGGCTTTTGTGACTCCCATGGTTCGAGGCATCCCGATCACGACTTCGTCGCTGCTGGCTCTCTGACTTGCTGCTGCCGCCACCGGCGGCATGACTCACGCTGCTGTGCCTTGCGGGACATGCATCAAGCAAGAGGGGCATCATTTCAGAGCCGCTGTACGTTGTAGGAATGCAGACGTGGGGGATGTCTTTTCGGCAGCCGATGGCTTTAGCCAAGCCCACGGCAGAAGCACCTCCGACGCTGATAACAACGTCCCGATCGTCTATGCGAGAAACGGCGTCATCCACAATATGAGCAGGGACATTGACCACGGCAGAATCGAGGATTCGAGAATTGAGGTTCGGGATCAGGCTTTGGATACGTCGAGCCAGGGATATCCTTGAAGGACTAGAGACGATGAGAGGTGCGGACACGCGCAGACGGCCGAGTTCTGTGGCAAGACAGCTGATTTTGCCTCGGCCATAAATAATTCGAGGAAGTGCAGGCTCGGTCTTTGAGCCTTCGGTCGGGGTAGACTTGGACGACGCAGATAATGAATCAATGACTGATTTTCGACTCTTGGGTCCTGATCCAGCCGATGGGTTCTTGCGCCGGCTCGTAGCGGCGGCAGCAGCAGTTATACTGCCACTGCCAGCAACATCCACACTCTGGGAACGGAGACAGCTCGAGATTGGTGCTGAAGGTGGCGAAGTTGTCAAAAACGTCGTTGCATTAGAAGCACCGGCTGGGGCCGATTTGGCGGTTGTATTCATAACCCTTAGAATGAAACGGTGAAGCGGCTCGTACCATTACCGTGCTCAGAACCGGCACTTCTTATCGGACCTGGTCACGGAGGTTCGACGGTACGTTTCGGTGGTGAGTTGGAGGTTGAACGGAGCGGGAAATGGATGCTCGATCCTCGGGCCTGAAGAGAGGTTCCGGAGATCGAGCCCCATCTGGCTGGGGCGTCTCTAGCGACACATACATGATTTGGATTGCTAATAATTCGCGCTAATGCAAGAATGCCCGAGAACTAGCGACGGGGACGAGACAATACCGTAGGCTCCGGAAGTAAAAACAAGTACATCTATCACACGGCCCTGAGCTTTCAGTCCGGCAGAGTGGGGCACAATGGCATTTTGTGGTGGCAATTTCAAAATTCAGGTCTGAACTACCGTCTTCTTCACTTGGCCATGTCAAAATACCATTTTCGCAGCAGAGGGGGCCCATCAGATCCTCTAGTGCGCACGGCGCCGAGTCTTGGGTTACTTGTCCTGTTCTAAGAAATACAGCAGATCTCCTCGATTTCGAAATGGTTCCAGAAGAGCTTCCTGTCTGCATAGTGCATTGTCGTCCTGTTGGCATCGAGTTCCACGGCGATTGCTCCGTAGCGCTGGAATTTTTACGTGGGTACCATCCCTACGTCACTTGGTGTACCCGAGATCACGTGGGGTATTTCCACCCACATATGATTTTTAGTGAGAAGCACCTGCCCAGTTGCACCCAGAGTTCGCCATACGGAAGTACGAAACGTGGCGCTGTGGCAATTTCCTTTTTTCGGAACCTATCACATCCCTGTCGTGGTAAAACATGTTCTGCAAGTTTGATGAAGCTATTCCATGATTCATGGCCCCGCCTAAGCAGCAAACCTGCGCGTGAAAGATCATCAAATCGCCAACTCGCCTCACTTACTTGATTCTATGGCCAGTTCAACCATGAGGCTGAGATCGATCACCGCAAGATTGTCCGATACCATTCACGGCTCTAGACTTTCAACTTGCCACAATTCGCTATACTGGAATAGCGACCTCTCTTATATCATTTTCAGAATTCTGCGCTGACGGTGTACTCACGCTGGTCATTTTCGACAGCCTTGGCGTCAATGTCGTCACCCATCTCCTCGGGTAGCATCAGGATCAGCGCCATGCAAACCGCTGCTGTTACCGCAAAGCCGGTCTCCATGACTAGCACGATAGCATCGCAAAAGCCGTTCAAGGCGTGATTATCACCAAAGTATGAGAATATCTTGTCAAAGTAAGTAGGAGCTAATGTCGCACCACAGCCCTGGGCCAAGCCAGCTGTGAGGATAAATCGGGTGCGTCGGTTGAAAAGGGTTCTGTGGTTAATAGTTGCCACTCCTGATACTACGACCGCTGTGGAAAGAAAGCTGGTCATGCCTCCCAAGTCTGGCAACGGAATGGCTACTAAAGCTGCGGCAAACTTGGCGAAGATACCCACTATGACCAAGAAGAAGCAGCATGCAAGGCCAGCGGTGCGGTTCGCACATCTTGTCAATGCAATGACGCCATTGTTCTGAGCAAATCTGCTCATGGGAGTCATAGTCATCAAGCCGGCCATAATGCTGTTAAGCCCATCCGCGAGGAGACCTCCTTGGATACGAGATATATATATGCGCCCTTCAAGTTCGATGTGAGAAACGTCACACGTTGCGGTGATATCGCCCACGGCTTCAGTGCTACATATCACATATACCGCCATTATCGGCAGAATTAGAAGTCCGTAAATCGAGAGAGGGAATGTGTGCACCCAAATGAATGATACAACGGAAGCTGAATCAATTCCACTTGGGTCAAAATATCCACAAGCTGCGGCGATGGTACACCCAACGAGCAAGCCCCAGACAACAGAAGTCGACTTTAATTGACGATCCAATACGTTCACACAGGATGATGGTAATGAATGTCGCAAACCCAAGACCCAGGTATTCTGGCGAGCACCATGGTAGGGCATGTAGCGCGTTGATGTTTGGGCACAAGGCGAAGAAATCGGTGCCATCTCCTGCTCCCGATGGCTTTGCACTTGGTCCATTCCCACCCATCCAGTTCTTGAATCCACTCTCGATTAAACGGACACCAATAAGCATCACGGTAGGGCCAGTCACGATTGGCGGAAACATACGGATAAGTATCTTTGATGGCAGAAACGATATGAGAATCTCAACGAGAGCGCAGACACATGAAGTTCCAATCAAAGCCCCATACCATTTTGGGCACGGAAGAGGATTGTCTCGAGCATCCAAAGGACAAAAACCGTTTGCATACATCTGTCTAAAGACGCCTTGTCCAACAGGAATGATACTGAAAAAAATTTCGACAAAGAGAGCACTCCTGTGCCGACAAAATAGCTGGGGGTTAAAAGGAGATTAGTGACATTCTCCCAGTCCGCCGAGCTTCAGCTCTGAGGTGCAATTGATAACGTTGAAGTCAAGTCTCTTCGCGGAAGAAATTGGGTTGTTATCTACAACTGGCACAACTTACCCAGTCCTTGGGATCCGAAATCTGTTTATTTGTACACTGGAAAGCATCCCGGAAACAACCAGGGCAGTAGAAACAAGGTACTGCTGCTGCCCCGGTTCAAGGTTCGCACCACCCGTGCTACTAAGATTTAGAGGGGGGGCAATTACACCAGCCAGCATGGCCAGAGCATGCTGCAGGCCCAGGAGCAATGCGAGGAGCACTGGCATCTTGTCGTTCAGACCAAAAAATGGGCTTCGATATTTGGTCTTGTCATGAAAGGGAGGTTTGGTCTAAAGAGGAACCGGAATCGTAGTCGCCAATAAGGCCTTCCCGTGTGGTCAATGCTCGAACCACATATCTAAGGCGGGCCTTGAATTGCGCAACGACACCATTGTTATCCGACACATTCTGGGAAATGATGGAGTCTGGTCCATGGTTCTCGCCCAATGCCGAGGTTGTTTGCTTGGGATCTGTGGATGTTCACTTTGTAGGATAACATATCCTGCCGGTTGTCGTCCGGAAACCTGCTGAAGCCGGGGAAGGGACGTGGCTCTTCTTGCTGTGAATGGGTCTCTTGTGTGGCAGTGTTGAAGGTATTGGATCACCCTGGTCCTAGTGCGTCTCTTGCCTTATGATCTGAGAGGATTTTTTTGGTGATGCTGCATATCCTAGGTTTATGCACAGCGGGCTCAAGCAGTGGAGTGATGCTGATACTAGTTGATATTACGACGGAAAGAGACGGGCGGCGAGGATACTCCGTGCTGACGAGGGGAATAACTGGAAGGAAAAGCAAGCTACGGCATATGACTTGCCATCCGTTCTTTGTGGATAGCACAGGAGTTAGAGGAGTGTTGGCCGGCAGGTTGGCGCCCATGACTTTGGTCGACCTGTTCGCGTTGTGCTTACCATGATGTAATAATAAGCAAGCTCTACGTCGGACAGTCGTCGACTTCTGTCGCCCAGTAAAGATAAGGGGGTTTGCAACGTGAACATTGCTTGTACTTGTGGCATGTCGGATCGCAAAGAGCACGCGACAAGAAATGTTCACAGCATCAGACAAGGCCGCCGGTCTAGACAAGCAAGCTCAGCCGGCCACCCTCCACGGTACAAGGTTCTGCGTCCAGATGGCACCGTCCTCTCGACTTCTGAGTGTACGAGTGAAGAGCAAAGTCAGAATCCATGTCCAAAGTATGTCGTAACAAGATAGCAGGCGTCGAATGAGGATGGCCTCAGACGAGGCAGGTAGGCTACAGTGTGGGAAAACACCCAATGAACAGCCGACTCCCGCTCGGTCACCCCGGGCGCATGCATGAAAGATAAAGACGCAGATGATCGGTTTCGTCGTAGCACTGCAGATGCTGTTTATGCAGAGCATGTACGGAGGACTGTCTATCCATCTCGATTCGACGACAGCCATGAGCGTGGATGGGCCAGAGATAACCGGGCTGTGTATGCATTACGTCAAGCCATTACCAAGATAATGAACGTACATGCTCGGCTGCAGTTCCTGGGCATCTAGACGCGTGGCAAACACTGGTGCTCATTGCAGCATTCGACATCCTTGGGGGGTAGGTAACTCCTGGTCATACCCAGAGGGCTGAAGGTGCGGCATTTTTATTTTTTTAATTTTTTTTCAGTATCGACCGAGAGGAGGGCTTGGCCCTGCTGAGCCATCTCTAGCGACGCAAATGGTTGCTGCTGCATCGGATACTTTCTGATCCTGACAGCTGGCTCACTCCTTGCAAGAAAGGCATACGCAGAGAAAGATGAAACAAGCAAATGATGATTTGACCAATGAACCCGAATGCAGCCTATGCCTATACCTGTTCCAGCCTTGACTCTATCTATACCTGTAAATATTGCCATGAAATACAACACAATCTTCGAGCTTATGCTTTACTGTTCTTCCAAAGTTCAAGTGCTCTCTGTGGCGCATTGGCCTTCTTTACATATAAGGAGGCTTCATGCGTCGCTGCCGTCGGTATTAAAAATAGAAAAGAAAAAAGAACAAAAACTGAGCATAAAATCTCAACTGGCACGTCACTGAATGAGAAACCCAACGCCGTGCGAAAGCAATGCCCGCTGGTGGTTGAAGCCCTTCTCTACGCCAAAACAGGCCGTAGTGATTATTCGTTTACCTTTACTTAGCCAAAATCTCTGGCCTTCCGCGCCAGCACGCGTACATTGTCAAGGAAGCCTTCGATAAGCTCCTGGTACCTATGAGGTGCTCCACTCATGGCCTTTGCTCCTTGATCCAAAACAATAGGAGATGCTAGCTCGACTTCGAGTTCGTGTTCTTTGTCTGCTTTCTGTGCGTTCTTGTACGCAAAAGTTAGCTTCAATTGCATACCTTAATGATGTGCAAAGCGCGAACTTACCCCAGAAGCAAAATTGGACACAATCACCTGTGTTAGATCCACTTGGTAATGACCTTGCGTGTAACTTAAGCGATCCTTTTGCCTTTCCGACGCCCTGTCGTTCTGGCCTAGCCCGAGCTGCTCCAGCTCTTGTACGGGACCATCCCAGTTCATTTCCAAATTTATACTCAGCCTACAGTCCATTGGATTCGTCGGCATGTGGATGTCGATATCTGCTACTCGCGCTTTGACGATCTTGTTGAGCACTTCACCAGTTTTTTGATCGTAAGTAACACGGGCTTTGACGTTTCTAACGCGAGACCCTAGTCTGGATCTTACGCAGCCCGGCAGACGGTTCTGCAGTTCGGGAGGAAGTTCAAAAAACCGATCAATCTCACGGCTATGCTTGTAGTGTACTTGAACGCGACCAGCTCCATTCGGCGCTCGAGGATCAGTCTTGATTACGACATCATTGAGGAAATCGTTGAAAGCTTTGTGGTGGGCCTGAAACATATTAGTGCAATGAATCTAGAGGAGCAGCCAAGGCGTCAGCCTCGGGTCGAGCTAAACGGAGACTATCTTACCTCCGTCATACTACTTCTAAAAGCCACTCGACCATTGTCATGCAGGACACATTCTGTATCCAGTAATCTATCCACGCGGTAATTGGTGTCCTTGTCGATGAGTGTTCCTAGTTTCGCCTCAATTTCAAACTGAATGCCACGACTAGAGATTTCTTTGATGTCAGGGTTGTTAACAACATGAATGAATATGAAGTCGGCTACAGTCTTTGAAAGTTCCTCATAGGGTTTGACACCAGTAATGCTAGCTTCCCAAGGCCCCAGAACGTCTTGAGGTCCGGAATCCGCGGGAGGGAATGCCAATCTGGACGCGTTGGATGTTGACGTTCTGGCTGCTTCGGGTGATGGATTCCGACTTTGGCGATCAGTCTTGGCTGCTCCATCACCCTTCCCATTAAGATGCGAATGGGTTCGTTTTTGAAGAACAAAATTTGCCTGGCTAGGCATTTTATTTCCCAGAACAGCAGTAGCGCTTTGAGCCCAAATAGGCGGTTGTGATCGATGGAGGCGTTTGATTCGTGGTTCGGTGGGATATGTTGGGGGCTGTGGGTTGCTGGCATTGCTCCCGTTTGCTTCACCTGGCGGCGGCCGAGAGGTCCTGTGCTCTAACTCTTTCGGGCTCAAGTTACGGTCATCGAGCTTGCGTTTCGCAGGTGTTGATGGATGATCAGAGTCCATGGGTAGAGCCCCATCAGAATTGCTTGCTATCGATGCTACCCGAGTTCGGGGGCTGACAGACAAGCTATGCTCTCTAGAATGTAAAGATCTTGATCGTTGGTGAGTGTCCTGGACTGCTGACTCCTGGTGAGCAGGTCCAGACACGCGTCGTAGAGACGCGTTCGGTGGTGCTGGTGACTGTGGCTGCTGGCCACTATTCAAGGGTACCATCCGCTGTTGATAGGGGCTTGTTGGTTGAGTAAAATTCGAAGGCGGTCCGGGTTGAGTGCGCACTACAGTTGACTGAGGAGGCCCAAGTGGTGTCTGCGGTTGCGAATGGTGCCTGTATTCAGATTTTGGGCGAGATCCCTGGGTTGGGCTTCCGCGGGTTGGGGTCGGGCCAAATAGCTGCTGGCTATGTGCGGACGTTGGAGTTGGAGTTGGAGTTGGAGTTGATTGTGCGGACTGAGATCGCTGGTGTATGTACTGCTGCGAGGGGCCGATAGCTGTGTTTATGGGAGGTGTTTGTGGAATTTGATGCTGTTGCGTGTAATTGCCAGACGAATGCGCAGCTTCTCTCTGCAGAAATGCACCTTGTTGCGGTGGTGGTGGTGGAGGTGGTGGAGGTGGTGATTGCTGCTGCGCGTAATGTCCTGGAGGGAAGTGGTGCCGTTGAACAGGACTCGCTACGTCTTGAACGCCTTGGCTTGTGGGAAACGGAAATCCTGGGGCACCTCCCGGAGCAACTGTCGGGGACTGGGTTGGGCGATAGGGGGACTGTGCCGGTACTGGAATGCCTCCAGGAGATCGCGCATCGTGAAACGATCCGGTATGCTGAGGATGATGCTGAGTCGGACGTGCTGCGTACTGCGGGCCAGCATTCTGGTATGGCAAAGGATGAGGATATGCACTAGGTGCTTGTTGTTGGACAAGCCGAGGATATTCCTGGCCGACAGGTTTACCGGGAGACGGGTGCGGCGGCGGTTGATTGTATTCGCGATATGCGTACTGAGCTGGGCTCTGGGATGGTCTTGGCTGAGGTGGTTGTTGCGGCGTAGGAGGAGCTTTTTGGGGAGGGCGATCGCCATTATCCGAGGTAACATTGAGCACTGAACGAAGGTCCATCATGACTGCTTGTGGTTGCTGTGGAAAAGCCTATTGGATCTGATGTGTCCGTGTTGATGTTGGATGAGTCCAGAGATCAACAATGGGTATTATCAGTCAACGACAGCTCTGTAGAGATGCGTCTTCTCGAACGTGTCTGAAATAAATGTTGCTGGCAGGAAAGACGTATGTTATTAAGATGTCGCCGAGCGCGACGGAGATGTAAGCGAGTTCGGCGATTCGGACTCGCAGGTTGACATTGTTACCCGTCGCGAGGTTTATTTGGGGGAAAAAAATGCCGCCTGCGATGTTCTTTTGAGCAAACGTGGCGTGGGCGCGGGGGGTAGAACAAGGCTTTGACAGAGTCGTGCCACTAACAGTGTTGTCGCGAAGCCGGGCGCAGAAAGGACAAGAGCGAACCACCCCCTCTACTTGAACTCTAACAAGAGCATGGCGGATGGCGGATGGCGGATGGTGTCTAATGACGATAGGTTATTTGGTGGC
>JFZS01000057.1:0-99428 GCA_000709145.1 Balansia obtecta B249
TTGCATCGGCGCTCCTAGCCGCGGCCGCGTCAAAGTCCTTCTCCATCTCAGATATCAGCCTCCTCATGTCCCCATCTCTCGACGTGTGGGAGTCGGCCTCACAGTCGATGAGGTCGAGGAACAGGCCAGCCAGCTCTTCCCTGTCAGCCGCGAACGGCTCGGTAGCCTGATCGGGGCGGGTCTTCCTGACGAGCTGGACGGCAAGCTCATCGATGTTGCTGCTGAACTTGGCCAGACTCTTGATCTCGCCCACGACGGCTTCGACGGCGGCGTCCTTGAACCGCGAGGCCGTAGCGTTGCCACCTGGATCCTTACCCGGCCTGTGCTTCTCTTGGCGTAATTGTCTTTTTGACTTGGCGGGGGAGATTCCGGTTGTTTCAGTGTCACAGCCCATGGTGTTTTGTGTGTTGCGATATGGCTAGTCTAGTGTGAAGAAAGATGATGATGAGGCGGTCCGTGATCGACTGGTGAGATGAGATTTGCTGGGCGCGCATTAATGTGCCCTTTTGCCTGCTAGACTGAATCACAGAGGGGCGATTAACCGGTTTGTCTGCTTAAAATGCGCTGCCGCGTGGTTTGCCATTTAGCCTGACTGGCACATCATACCTTGATTGAACGAAGCTATTCGAGACCTACCGCTCGGTTGAGCAGGAGGAATGAATCTCTAGTTTCGTCGGGACGCTGCCGTTCCAAGAGCCGTCGTCTGTTGTCTTCAGTCTCACCTAGCTGTTGTCGGATCATTCATTGCGTGGCGGTGGCGAAGGCGCCTGGGCAATTTGACGAGGAGAGCAAAAAGCACGGGTGCTGCTTGGCTGGGGGGTCGTGTTTGCGTCATTGCTGAGTGAGTAAGTGGTAAGGAGGACTGACTGCACGGGGCAGAAGTAGCGGCCGATTCCGACAAGATAGATGCGCACGAGGAAAAAAGGGACTTTTAAAAAAATATATTACTTAATGCGGCTATGGATTTATAAAAAAAAAAATCTACTAGCAAAGAAAAGATTTTGCGGAGATATTACCAAGGAAGAGAGAGAGAGAAGAAAGAAAGAAAGAAAGAAAAAAAAAAAATAAAACCTCATCCAAAAATGTTCCCGCGGGGGGTCGAACCCCGGACCTTGACATTTCTAACATAAAACTAAAGATAGTCCTTAGCCTATAAGAGTCACGCGGTAACCACTCCGCTACGGGAACCAACTGCGTTGCTCGGACCATGTGCTTATTATTCTAGCTTAAGACATGTAGTCTTTGTGGTAGGCCACGAACCTAGACGAGACATCCCTTTTCAGTATGACGGATGGTGTCAGTAGTAGATGGGAATACTGCTACTTTTCATCCGCGGTTTTATTTTGTACAGCACAAGGTATATCAGTATTGGTACTAGTAATATGTCCGATGGCGGCGAAGAGACCCTGCCATGGATGGCGCGAAGCTGCGTGAGTTGTTGTTGTTGGTAGGTCTTGCTGCTAATAGAATGCAGGAAGTAAGCTGCTTCTTGCACTACTACACAGCACATTAACTACATTATAAGGTACATACTAGCTCTAATTTTCTAGCTAATTATAGCAAAATAAGGCCTTCTAGACTAACTAAAATATAAGTTTAAATAATATATAGCTAGTAGCTATAGTAGCATGGAACCTTGGATCTCTTATTAAAGAAGCAAGGCTAGCAGGCACGCTTTGAGATAATCTTGCCTCAGCGACCAGGGACTTCCTGATAATCGATGAACAGTGGGGCTCGCGACAAACTCCGTTCGTCAAACGGCATAACACTTGTGCAAGGAATGCGGGGTACATGCTCCCCGTATACCTATTCCTACCCACCATCCGCTGACTCTCAAAGTCGTGGTTGGCAAAACAAGGTCTTGTTTCTGTTTTTTTTCACATTCTACTTACACTCCCCGTACTCCGCAGGTGCCATTTCGCATCCAGTACTTTCCTGCCGTTTGGTTCCCTTACTCCGTACTGCACACGCGCACAGACCGACACGAGTCAAACCTAAATTAAGTACCGACGTAAGTTGAGAGGGCGGCCTTCCATTGCCGTAGATGGGATCGTCGGGTGCCGTGGGGAAATCTGGAGCAAAGCCCGAGACTCAACATAGCCCCAGACTGATTGATATAGATGAGTTGTTGTCAAAGACATGAAGTAATCGGGCTGTGTCGATACGGGGCCAGGACCAGGATCAGAGGAAACCAGGCAAAGCAAATGCCGCGTCAGATGCCGGGGCAGACGCCGGATCAAATGCCATCGGCTATGCTTGTTCATGGAACGTTCCTGCGTTGGGCATTCATTTGAAAACAAGTCGGGTCAGCCTAACTGCTCGGCGACTGCAAATGCCGATGTCCAACGGTCTCATTACCCGAGAGGGCTTTGTTTCATGCGCTCACTCCCCGTCATGCGTCATGAGGGCATATCCGATGTAAAGTAAAAGCGCAGAGCAAAATAACTCCGTACTTGGCCCCAAGACATGTTGCAGACAGATGCTGCGCGCACAATGCCTTTGCTTCATTTGCAGTCTGCCAACAACGACCTCCGAGGCCGGCTGGCTTTGGTGACAGGAGCAAGGTCAGTTTAGTTCACGACCCCAGGGCCAGAGAGAGAGAGAGAGAGGCACATGTCCCCCTCCCCGAGGCCAACGACCAAAGCTGATGCTTTCCCAGCGGTGGCATTGGCTCCTGCTGCGCAAGAGCCCTCGCGCTCCAAGGCTGCGATGTCGTTCTGCATTATTCGCGCAGCAAGGTTCGTCCACCCACCCGTGCGAGTCAGACGGATGAGGGTCGGGCTGATGCACGGCGCAGGACAAAGTCGAAGCAGTCGCCGCCGAGCTTCGCGACAAGTATCCCTCTCAGCTGTTTGCCACGGCCCAGGCCGACCTCACATGCCGGGATGCCACGCGGTCGCTCGTTCCCGCGGCCCTGGGCATACCTGGCGTCGCTGAGAAGCACGAGGCGGTGTCTGTCCTGGTGGCGAATGCCGGGCTAGGACGGCGGATACGCGACGTCGGTGACATCCAGGAGAGCGACTGGGATGAGATGATGGAGATCAATACCCGTAGTCAGTTTGTTGTGACCAAGGCGTGCGTCGAGGGCATGCGACGTCAGAGATGGGGCAGGGTCGTGCTCGTTGGCAGCCTTGCCAGCCGAGGAAGTGGTCTGAATGGCTGTCATTATGCCGCTTCCAAGGGCGCCCTATGGTAAGAGACTACCCATTCAAACGGAAAACCGTGAAAACCATCCGCACGACCAAATGTATGCGGACGTTGCTTGAGGCTGACCGTCGCAGTTCCATGGGACTGAACCTGGCTGCTCTGCTGGCACCGGACGGCGTAACGGTGAACATGGTACGTATGCCCTGTACTTCTATCTGACTTGCAATGCTGACAGGAAGGTATTTTGGCGCAGGTGGCCCCAGCCATGATTGGGTCGACAGGCATGATTCCTACGCCCATACAATGGTAGGCTTTCTTCTTCTTCTTCTTCTTCTTCTTCTTCTTCTTCTTCTGTTGTCTTTTCTTTTCTTTTCTTTTCTCGTCACATGCATAGCTAATCTATTCGACTGCAGCACATGGGACTCGAATACGGATATGGAGGCATTGAGGGACTCGGATCCGGGCTTGGCAATCGCTAGCAGTATACCTGTGCATAGACTGGGGACTCCTGATGAGGTGGCCAATGTTGTAGTCATGTGAGTAGCAGTTGTCTTTTGCCTTCTTTCTTTTTTGGGGACATCCGGATAAGCTCAACTGATTTGCTTGGGATAGGTTTGCGAAAACGGGATATATGACGGGGCAGGAAGTACTACTCTCAGGAGGATTGAAGTAACTCTAACCAACCATTTGGACATAAAAGACGCATGACCAATTTATACTTTGACCGCTTGTGTTTCACTTATTTCAAATGATATATATATATATAACAAAAAAAGAAGACGAATAGACATCTCGGAGCTTGCGTATATTGAGGCATCTCTTCTATCAACCTGAGTCATCTCACGTAGAACCACCACCACCTCCACCTCACTCTCTTACACTTTTGCCAAAAATATTTTCTGCTCAGGCACCGGTGTCAAGTGCTTGCCATTGGTGATTGCGAATTTCACGTTCTCGATAACCAGTACTTCCATTTCTTTCTGTGTCGGACGAATTCCGTATCAGACATTGGTGGTTACCCGAGTGAATATAAACAGTAGGAGACGGTTTCTCATGCACATACCTGTGTATCGACCGTGGCAGTGCCGATATGGGGCAGGAGCACAGCTCCGGGGTGTCTGACGAGCCTAGGGTTGATCTCGGGCTCCTTCTCGAACACGTCCAACCCCACGCTCCAGACCTTGCCGGACTCTAGGCTTTCCGCCAGTGCCTCCTCGTCAATGATGGCACCTCTGGCGGTGTTGACGATGATGACGCCGTCTTTCATTGAACCGAGGGCGTCCCTGCCGATGAGGCCCGCGGTGGCGGGGCCGAGCGGCAAGTGGATTGAGACGACGTCGCTGGTCCTGAGCAGTTCGTCGAATCCGACGTATTGGGGGAGGTGCCCTGGCGAGAAATGCCTCTCCAGATTGGCGGCCGGCTTCCGGTTGTGATACTGAAGCTTGAATCCGAGGGCGGCAGCCCGTTTCGCAGTGGCCGTTCCGATGCCACCCATTCCGAGAATGCCCAGTGTAAGCTGGTGAGGGTCACGGCCGAGCGGGCTGTCACCTCGCCAGTTGCCTTGCCGAAGCGCCAACTGGGGAATCCATGCTCGTCGCAAGGCTCCCAAGATCAAGAAGATGGCCGTGTTGGCCGTGGCGGCGTCCACCACGGCAGGAGTGTTGGACACGGAAATGTCTTGTGTTGCACGGCAGTTAGTACGGTACTAAAACCCGGGCTCTTGGATACAAAAGAAGGTTGGCAGCTTGGCATCACCGTACTTCTTTCGGTACATGGCTGAACGTCGATCTGGTCATAGCCTGCGCCGTTGTGGGAAATGAACTTGACCGAAGCAGGTAGGTGAGAGATGAGTTCGGCGTCAAATCGCCCAGTGATCTTTTTTAATTAAAAAAAAAAAAGAAGAAGACAGTTTTGGTTTTATTGCAGATGGTCAGCTTATCATCATCCAGACATGTATATATACTGTGACAAGGGGAGACGAAGAGACGACTGAGCTGAGCTGAGCTTACCTTGACAGAGTCGTAGGTCCTCGAGATGGCTACAATGTGGTCGTATCTGCCTCGGTCACAATCACGCAAAAACTGCTCTCTGTTTCCGGATGTGATTTGCTATTTTTGTCTCATTTACTTAGGGCTCTCTTTTTATTTTCCTTGCATGTCGATTCGGGGACTTGGGGAACCAAGGAACGCACTGTGACATCAGCAAACTCCGAGAGTCTCTCAAACTCGGCATGAGCGTGGTGGATGATGCCAAGCATCAAAACTCCGGGCTTTCCCATGGAACCCATGCTGGGCCGTGTGCTGCTCAGGTTGCTCAGGTTGATGCGATCTTGTGTGTCTTGCTACTCTGTTGGTGGAAACGAGGACGGGACTATTCTCCGCAGGCAGGAATGGAGAAACGGAAAGCAAAGATGCGAGAGAACCAAGGAGCACGACTGAGGAGGAGGAAGCAGAAGCAGGCTGTTTGTCGACTCGATAGCCGGCACTCGGTAATACTATATATACAATGCACAAGTCCTCCAACCAACTTGGATGGACTTACTCGCGCGACGACGAGTGGGGGAACATGGTCGCTGGCCTGGGGTGGCCATGAGGTCGTTGCATCGGGGGCGCATCGGGGGCGCATCGGGGGGCATCAGTGCACGACCACGCCCATCGTTCCTTCCTCCTGTCTGTTCGTGCGTCCCTTCCTTCCCTCTTAGATACTCGGTATCTCGAGCGCAAATCTGTCGGCCGGGCCAGTCTCGTGCGCGCGCGGCTATTGACTTGATGCCTTAGCCCTGCCCTTCCCTTCCCTTCTCCACCACGGCAAATCCCGGACGGCCAAAACCTGGGATGGGAAGCTAATGTCCAATGTCCCCCCCCCCCCCCTAAAACCGCTCACTAACCACCACTAACCATCACGTCCGTACGCCGTCGCGGCATTTGACGCCATCGACAAAAAAAGGGACACTCGATTACCTTACTCGCTTGTTTCGCCCGTCACCGCATCTTTTGCTTAGCCGATGGACCTGCAGCTGAACCAGACACCGAGCCGCAGCATGGCGCGCTCCAAGGGCAAACGGGTTTCGCGTGCTTGCCTGTCGTGCCGGATGCGCAAGACGAGATGTGATCTGTAAGAATGAAGAATCTGAAAAAAAAAAAAAAAGAAAAAGAAAAAGAAAAAGAAAAAGAAAAGAAAAAGAAAAAGAAAAAAAAAAGGCGCACTATATCCGGTTTTTGCGCAGCGGGTTTATGTGTTCTCGCGCGCAACGCGCTGGTGCTGAGTGGTCTTTTCATTTTCATTTTCATTTTCATTTTTATTTTTTAATCAATTTATTGTGATTTTGGCAATTGTTTTTAATTTTTGTTGGATTTTTATCTTTTTTTTTTTATCTTTTTTTCTGCCCGCCTATCCCGCCTACTGACTGACGCTTATTGAATTTGGGGATTTGGTGGGGGAGCAGTGATTCTGACGGCATGTCTGGCCTGCCGCCGTGCCGCCGATGCATCGAGCAGCAGCTGGAATGCGTCTTGACCAAGTCCAGGCGCGGTGGCCGTAGGACCAAGGGCGTACGCAACGCTGATCTCCTCCAGCCCGCGAGGCGCGATGCCGACAACACTGGTCCTGGTCCCGGTCCTGGTCCCGGTCCTCCTCTCGCGGCCGATGCTCGAGGACCGCCTGGCACGGCTCGCGATGGCGATGACGCTGACTTCCATCTCGGCAGACTGTCTGCGTCTGCGTCTGCGTCCTCGCCTCGACTGACCGTCGGCGGCACCACGTGGCGCACAGACAGCCCCGGAGCAAGATCCGCCCAGGAGATGGCTGACTCCCGCACAAGTTCAGACGGGCTCGAAGGCCATATTGCTTCCACCGACCTCCTGAACCCTTCCGATGCTCTCGACCTCCTCGCCCAGGTCGCCCATCTGGAGCCTGGCCGCCAGCGCAACACGACCGCCGCCCAGGCTGGCTCCAGCCTCCGAAATGCTGACAGCATGCAGCAACCGCATGGCAGACCTGCTGCTACTTACTACCCGCCCTTGGACGACGGCGTCCTTTCCCCTTCAGATGCGTCGTATCTCGTCAAACGGTATGTCAGGATTCTCGCGCCAATTTTTGCCTCGATGCCCCATGGCCTCGGCCGAACCACGAACCATCATTTTCGAACCCTACCTAACTTTTTTTGGAAATTTGCTCCGACCAAGATATCATGAAAAATATCATCCGTTCTTTCCAGTCGTACATCACAAAATCTTCGAGGAAGATTCCATCTCAGATGTGGCCCAGAAGGAGCCTCATCTGCTCACGGCCATTCTCACAGTTGCTTCGAAAGACGACCCCGCCTGGTTCCGAGTCTACGAGGCGTGCTCTCGGCACATCGAAAGCTTCATGTCTAATCTGATCTACGCCGGATCCACTTCTATTGGCTCCGTCGAAGCACTCCTGATCCTGGCCGAATGGTCCCCTCAGCGGCCGAGGGAGACATCTGCCGTCGGCTGCGGCCAAGAGGACCACGGCGCATGGATGCTCGTCGGCTTAGCCATTAGGCTGGGTTATCTTCAGAGACTGGAGCAAGCCGCGCTCTTGCCAGATGATGGAAGGCCCTCATCGGACATGAGTCGTAAACGTGTGGTCTGGGCAGGTACGCAGAGAGAGAGGAAACGGCCTCTGATGAGTTCGCTTCTTTTCGCAATTCGTGCCCCTCCTCTCTTTGTCTCTTTGTTGGATAGACTGACTAACCTCCAGACTGCAGCATGCTACATGAGTGATCGACATGTCTCCATCAGGCTTGGGAAAGGATTCTGGTCACGCGGCCCTGGGCCTGCTCTTCATTTGACGGCCGCTGCCTTCCCAACTCTGGAGGCGCAGGAAATCGGTCCAGATAACATGGGACTCTTGTTTCAGGCTCATCTGGAACTCACGCAGCTTATTAGCAACGCCCATGACGTCCTGTACTCGTCCACGAGCCACAGAAAGCAGCTCTACATTGGCGGGGAATACGTCAGATACGTCGTCAGTGGCATCGACCTTAAAGAGCTCCAGATGGTGTGTGTGCTAATGCGTCAGCTAGGATGACTTTGCTGCTATGGTCCGAAAATGGAAATTGACGTGGGCGAACCATAGCTGTAAGTGATAACCCGAGCACTGCTATCCAATGTCCATTGTCCATTGTGCGCTGACGAGTATCGCGTATGTAGTCACACCGCCTGTCAAGGCCTCTCTTATCCTTTCCTTTGAATTCCTCCGGCTGTACATTAACGCCTTCGTGTTTCAAGCCAATATCAATCGTGCAGCAGCTCGAAACGCGGAGGAAGGTGCCGCGAAATCCAGCAGGCCATTATTCTCAAACATTGCAGGAAAGCCCGATGCACGGTTCATCTATGAATCTATCGACGCAGCAAACTCTCTCCTAAGCATTCTCGACAGCTTCATCGACCCAGTAGCAGGTCTCAAATGCATGCCTTTCAAGTATTGTCTCTACATGATTTATGCCGCCGTGTTCCTGTTCAAGGTAGGCTGTCTGCAGATATCCCTCCCCCCCCCCCCCCAACACGGGGCCACCCCGAAGCTTTTTACATGCTAAAGTGGAAAAAAAAAAAAAACAGGCTCGGCTCGCGGGAGCCATTAGCAGCGAAGGGGATCGCGGGGTGCAGCGTGCCATCCACGGCACCATCACGCAGCTTCAGAGAACATCGAGCAATCCTCACAGTCTGGGCAGACGATATGCGACGTCACTGCGAATGCTCTGGCGCAAGTCAGCGACGACTCAAACAAACAAGAACCCATGTCGCAGTGAGCCGGTGACTGAGCCGCCCGCTCCGACTACTCACCAGAGCGAACGCCATGAGCGAGCGGTCTCCCCCGTCACAATCAATTCCGCTTCGGAAATGGACCCCCTGAGTGAGTTCTCGTGGAAGGACCTGGATTCCTTGGGGCAGTTTATCGCCAACAGCTCAACGGTGAACATGCCTGATGGGATGCTTGGCGCGACGGATTTTGACTGGGAGCAGCACAATTCCGGGGGCCCGGATGACTTGGCCATGAGGCATCGATTCGACACCATGTGGCAAGGTCATGATATAATTTTTTGAAAGGGGGAAGCGGGGGACGGCCTGATTGCTAAATTGTACCTGTGTTTCCTGAGTCATCTCACTCACTCTGTGATGGCGCATGATTTATGACCAGCCACAAGAATTAGCGCTAGCGCGAATTTCATTTCTCAACTTGGCCTTGTTTGTCGGTGCCCCTGGTGACATGTGTGTGAAATATCCGTCGTTGCCGAGTTTAGGCGCACCACCCCTGATCGTCCTGCTGCCCAAGGAAGCCCTCTCCAATAACGTTGTGCGTCTGCCAGGCGAGGATCTATATAGTCTCCATTAGCGCAGGATCAAACAGTGCTAGCGGCGGAGTACGTCTCCGCAGTTCTCCGGGTAGTCTAGTTGGTTTATGGCGTCTGACTGTAACAGAAACAGCTCAATCAGAATGTCGCGTGTTCGAATCACGCCCTGGAGACTTGCGATATTTTTTATCTTATACGCTGACATTTTTCTTCCTTTTCTTTTTAGGCAACCTTTTTTGTAACACCTTTTTATCCTAAATAGGTCCGCTTTGCATGTAACATTTTATACTGACTGCCCTTTGGACAGCATATGATGTGTTCAACGGAGTCGTTCAAGGCTTGTACGCACATGCATGAGTCAAAACGTCCCAACTCCCGTCTACTCCGTAGTTCCAGCTCCTGCAAGGAACGGCCGTTACTCGAGGTTTTTTCTCGCTTGGCGCGTTTTTGGATCAATGGAGTTTTGATGCGCGACGTTAAAACTAAACGAATGGGGATCACGTCGGGAACTGCGTTTTTGCTGTGAGAATCATCCGGGGTTCACCAGATTTGATTTTTATTCAACACTGATCTATGAGCGAAAAAGAAAAGAAAAAAAAGAAAAAAAAGAAAAAAGAAAAAGAAAAAAGAAAAAAGAAAGGCACACACGCAAGTCATACGACGTCGCTTCCATATGCGTCTAATAGATGTAGATGAATTCGTCATTCTCACGGTCTGTGAGATCCAAAAAGGCCTTCTCTCCCACGCGTGCCCCGCTTGCATGCTCAGCCGTGGCAGACTCGTCGGACAAGAGACCCCCTTCGTCGTGTAGCTTATCCATGGCGCAATAGGTTTCCTCCATGGACAGATCAACAAGCTTGTCCTGCTTGCCGTTGCGGACCCGTCTCTTCTCCTGCAGCCTGTTGAGCAGAACCAGGTTGCCCCATTGGGCAGCCACGACGGCGATGAGCGCCACGAAGAGGCCTAGACAGTCCCGCAGACCGGGCTTGTAAGCCGGCGCGTCCTTTTCGTTGAAGAGGAGAGGGCCGATGATGTTGCCCGCCGAGCTGGCGGCGTTGTATACGCTCATCATGGCCGACTTCTTGGTCGTCCCCGCTGTGTTGCCGACGATCCAGACGACGATGAGGGGAATGCCGCCGAACATGGAGGCGAGCAGGTAGTATCCGATCAGCAAGGGTGCCTTGGATCCGTTGCGAGGCACGGCGTACAGGACAGCGAGGCCGGCTACGACGGGGAGGATGAACATGATGAACACGGCGCCCTTGAGGCGTGCCTTCTGGGCCAGGTAACATGACAGGAAAATGACAATGATTTGCACCAGACCAAAAGGCATGCTGCATAGACTCGCCACGTACTTGTCCGACAGCATGCCATTGAGGATCAGAGGGCCAAAGGTATTGGTAACACTCGCTCCCAGATTGAGCAGAAGGGCCATGGCAATCCACAAATACGTCTTGGGCTCCAATACTACTTCAAGCCAGTGCTTCCACTTGAACTCACGGTTGCCGGTTCCAGTCTGGTTGGCCCGCAGCCGTTCAATCGCCTGTGCTTTCTCATCATCGGTGAGGAAGCGGGCGGACGGGATGTCGTTGTCCAGTCTCCAGTAGGCGACAGGGGCGGAGATGATGGTGACGAGGCCGACGAACAGAAAGATGCTACAGATGTGTGAACATTGACACCAAATATATATATATATATATATATATATTATTTCTTTGGGACCCATTGGGGATATGGTCGCAAAGTAAAAAATACGCTGGGGGAGGGGGGAATGGGAAAAGTCAAACCTACATTTGCCACTCCTTAAGAATATCTGATTTGATGTGACCCAAGCTATATGACAGGACGGCGGCGACAATGGTCGCAGCTCCGTTGGTCCCGTACCATGCGGCAATCCGGATAGGTTGTTCTGCTCGTCTGTACCACTGGCTGGTGATGATGCTGAACAAGGGCAGACAGCCGGCCTCGAAAAGACCTAGGAAGAACCTGGCTCCCATCAAAGTACCGAAGCTGTGGCAGGCGGCCATGGCAGCCTGGGCAATGCCCCAGCCCAAGCAGAGGGTTGGCATCAAGATGCGATGAGGGACCTTGACGATGAGGAAGGACGAAAAAGGCTGCCATGCCAGCTGGGCCATGGGCGCGATGGAACCCAGAAGCGAGAATTGGTTCCCGGTCAGATGTGTATCCTTCTTCATGCCGTACGTGGCGCCATAGCCGAGAACAGTCTTATCGAGGATCTGCAGGAAGTAGACCCAGATGAGGATGGTGAGAATGACACGATCCGTCTTGCGGCGGATGCGTTTGCTGTCTTCCTCTGTGAGCTCAACTTGACCACTGCCTATGAGAGCCAAGGCTCGGTCGCCATGTTTGGCTTGCTCTGACGGGACGTGGAACTCGACTATGTTGTTGATGCTGTCGTGCTCCTTGTGAGCGGATCCAAGCTCACGGTCTTGGGCCATGTTGGCCAAGTTTCAGACGCCGTCGTGAGACAAGTAGTATGGAGAGACCAGCGAGACGACGAGGCGACTGTCACAAGTTCAAGACCCAGGCTTCAGCCCCGTTGGCTGGAATTCGGCACAGACGCTTACGCGTATGCAGAGGCGAGGGCAGGCGACGGGTTATATGATGAATTTGCAGAATAATGAGTTGTCTTGCTGACACGCTGGCAAAGTGCCGACTGCCCGACAGCTTTAGTGGAACCTAAGAAGCTTGGATTAATATTAAGGTTGCAGAGCAAAGAGGGGCAGGGCGCAATCGACTTGGGCTGGCTGGGGTTGCCCATGATGTTACGAGGACTCGAGGTCTCGCAAGTTACCAAACAATGAAAGCGCTTTGACGTCAGCCTTTCCGCCGCGACACACGCTCGCCCCCTTGTGGCAGAACTGCTGAAAAAGGATCGAAAGGGGCCATACGGAATGGGATCGGCCAACTTTGCCCTTTTGTCGCTCTGCACTTATCCAAACCATTAGCCATTGGCCAGCTGTCATAGGGTCGTCCGAGGCACGGCGCGGCATGGACGGCACATTGAAACTCTGTAGGATGCGGACTAGGGGTCGGGAAGATCAGCAATAAGCAACCGAACTGAAGTCAAGGGTCAATGGCACCGGGCGTAAACCTACTCCAACTGATAAAACGTCGGGTACCAAAGAACACAACGACACTTATTGGCAATATGCGGCCTTTTTTTCTGCAGACGTCGACCGACATGGATGTCGACGGCATGCCAGGTACGGCATCCTCATCCGGTATTCATGGTGAATTCGCGTGCTCGCCCTTGTCTGCCAGCCGTTGAGTACACCACTTTTCAGGACAACGAACGGCTTATTTGCAAACTCCTTGGCTGCGTTGACGTTGGGCAGGTTTGGGCGGGGGGGGGGAGGGTCCGGTGGAGAGAGTGCCGTGCCCGGTTGGAGCATTGGCTATGGCGATTATCCACTTTAATCCCGCTCTTTCCTAGGCAGCCGCCCCTCGAATTTGCAGTTGCACGCCCCACACCCACCCCGCCCTTCTAACAAATCCATACTAAGATAGAATCAAAAGAGATGGCCTGGAGCTTCGATTAACGGAGAACTACAACAGCTAGTTCGACTATTTAATAAGCTAAAAAATTCGAACACAATCGTAGGATCTGCGTCTTTTTCTTGTCAATTCCGTTTGGTTGCAGGCTATCCCTTTGTGTATGCGAAGGCAAAGAAAGCTGGTGGGCTAATCAGGACTAAGGAAGATAAGCAGATACTTTGAGTTATATGCGAACCTTACTACAATAAAAGTAGTAGCAATCCCTAGCTATATAAAGCGGTATATTGGCTGTTCACGTGTACCGCGAAAGAATCGAGTTTGGGTGGGTCCCGTGACCTGGGTGACTGGTCTGTCGGTGGGCGGACTCGCCCGGATAGCTAGCAATCAGTCGCCCGAATAACAGTCGCCCAGTGCAGTGGCCGGAACCCACTGATACAGTGGGGCGTACAATAACCTCAGTGGGGCTAGTACCAAAGCGCCGCGTGAGGGATGCTTCTGTACATCCAGAAACGGGGTTGAGAGTTGGGTCCGTCGCCGTGCAAATGCCGAGCCAATGATATACTCGCATTGACACCGCTCAGCACATGCAAATGGTTTGCTCTTCAGCTACCGCCGGAAAGCCCTGAGAACGTAGAATTCTCGGCATGACTTGAGCTGGGAAATTGTTCCGACCGACTGGCATTGGCGTCCCGCTTAAAGCACTGCAGCAAATGGGCAATCCGGCTATAGCAGTTGGTGGTAACACAATAGAGACTTTAATTTATGCCTCATTTTACGGACGTGACCCCTGATTAACTGAAATTGCCCCAGCCCTGTACAGAAGATCTGTAAAAGAACAACATCAACATTCACGGGCTTCTATTGTGTTATGACACAAGATCCCAAGAGATTATCACGGGTTCCGCCAAGTCGCGACAATGGCATCCATTTACGCGCATGCCGAGCTGGCCTGTGTGGCGAAAAAAATGCCAGACTCAACGCACATATAGGATGTGCGTGGCAAGGGGCAGGTTCAAAATCCTTCTGGAATGCGCTGTGTGCGTGCTCCTTTCGCTAGTTAGCCGACGCCCAGAAACTATGGCATGATGCCCACGGGAAACAGTGTCATTGGAGCGCCGTTTGATGTGCATCTTGGCACCAATATGTACTTCGACAACGTGCTGATCATCCTGAAATCGAAACTTATTCTTGGGACGTAGCTTTCTGCCTAATCTGGAGCGTGGCAATAGAAGTACAAGTCTTTCAGACAAAAAAAAAAAAAAAAAAAACCATTCGCAAAGGGCTTTGCAATTCAAACTGATAGATCGTGTCACAGGTTATTGACATGGGGTCGCCATTGATGGCAGCATAGACCTCGAATCAACTCTCACGGGCTTGAAGTTTCGAGAACCTTTAAGGCCACTCACTTCGTCAATGTTTCATTCTAAGCATGTATGCTGAAGGCACGATCGAATTGCCTGCATCATTGAGGTTACCATCATCGGTCCCGTCTTGTCCTAGTCGCGTCGAGTAGTGTACGTAAAGCGTAAAAACATGTCCATACTCAAATATCGTCCTGTATGCATGGTTTAGGTCTCTCCCAGAAGCCGGTTACCTGGACGGATAGTTTCCAACTAATGGAGCTAGGTCCAACGCTACATTAGAAACGTGACAGTCAGCCCTGATGCCGATTATCACACTTGGCTCACACCCCGTTTCTGGATTTTTGAGAGCGGCGGGAGGGAGTGGGAGAACGGGGTCAGTGAAGGAGGAAGATACAGCATGGCATTTCACTTGGACGTTCCTGCCGAGGCCGCGTCGGGTCGGCTATTGATCGATCGACGGTGATATGTACTGCGGACAATATCCTACCATGGTTGTCAATAGTCTATCACGCAATCGACATGTCCTTGCCAGAAAACAGAAAAAGCGGCTATTGCGTTGGCATACCTCCCAAGGTGAAACAACCGTAGCCAGATGCCGGGCGGGTCACAGTTATTGTCCATCTTTTTTGGCTTGTGGTAGCTACCTTTGCGGGTAATCCGGAAGTGACGTATCCGGAGTTCAAACGGAGGGGATTTGGGCGGTGTTATAGTAAATTCGCGTGTTGGATGCATACAATCATGACTTTCCATGTGGGGAATCTTGATTCACTTGACACGAGCAGTGCTTGCTTTTTACATTTACAGACCGAACCCATGAATCACGGGTGAACCGGCCGAGAGACCTAATTGACGAGCTTATCGTTGAAAAACAACATGAGATGAAGACCTCGTGGCACTTGAGTGTAAGTCGTCGACGATGCTGGCTCATCCTGATTGCCCGGACGTCCCATGAGCCTGCTTGCTTCTGCCACATCGACCGATGCCAATGATTCGCCACTGGGATGAGAATGAACAGGTATCAGCGTTGTTCATGATCGGATGCATAGAATCTCAGACATGATGCACGAGCATTTAGCGCGTTGGTACCAACTTCTATAGCCTGCATCCAGCGAGCCGTGTCCACCCGATGATCTCGTAGATGGCAATAAGTAAGTGCCAGAAGCCGGAGTTGATGCAGTTACACTTGTCGAATCGTCGCTACATTACTCAGTGGCAGGCCATTGGTTTGTAGAGAATTCTTGATACGAGCCCGAGTTGCAAGTGTAGTTGGCATGTGTGGAAAGAAGGTTAAACCCTATGTACTACACCACATTATGGCATCGTCTCTACACTTTTACTCTATTTAAATGCATATCACGGCAGAAAGTTTCATTCATCTGCCCTTTCTTCCTACCTTCTTCACCTTTATCTTTTCTCCTCAACTGCGCTCAACGGAGACGGGAGCTGTCTTGAAGTTTCTGTCAATACTGGGCGCTTCAGAAAGGGCGACAAGAGCCTGTCAGCACAATGCTCCCGTCTTAGCGTAGAGCATGCTGCTTGCCATCACAGAGTAAAGCTGGCGCCATTTCCATAGCCCTGTGGTTAGGGAGAATTGATGAATGGGACGTCGGTGACGTTGGAAGTGCTTTCTGATGGCAAACAACACATGCTGTACGTGCTTTACCTAGGCAGTCGCATTATGCTGACTGGGTCTTGCCGCCTTTCTAAAGCGCTCAGTCTGTTGACGGCCACTCCAACCCAGCTCCATCACCTGTGTCTCTCCTGAGTCCCGTTGTCTTTCTTAGTACGCATTGGTGTTTTCCCCAGTGGCTGTCCCACCTGTATAGCGAGAGGCGCCAGTCTCCGGATTGACGGGACGATGAGACAAGCGAGATATTACTCACAGCACTTCGACCGAGGGTTTCTGGCAGTATCGTCAGATGTGGCTTCACGACTTGTACGGTCGTTCAACATGCACACTCCGTAACGTGCCCACAGCTCGCGTGGAGAGTTCGCTGTTGAGCTCATATATCGGAAGGTACTTCATTGTTCATTGCGATGGCGTTGATTGTACACAAGATTGTCCTTACCCTGACGAGAACGGGTCACCATCTTAAGTGGTTGCCTTTCGATGTGCCTGGGCGATCAGGAAACATCCAATGCGGAAGTGCTGCACACTGTACCGGGAGGAACGCTCATCAGCATGTCCATGTGATCCCGAGACAGACTCCAAAACCGGCTTGAGACGACAAGATTCCCAGAGCTCTGCCAACAACAGAGAGTAGGAGAATCATACAATATCAACCAGTACGGAGAATATCTGGCTTCGGGTGCACGGTACTGGGACGGCATGGTACTGCTGGAGAGGCTGTGTGGTTTCTGCTATGCATATAGTACAGGACTTCCGAGGTTGGAATACCTTGGCGTTGCAGCGCTCCTTGCTCAACCTGACGTGGACATGATGCTTTCCTGAGAGAGGACAGTTTTACCCCGAGCAAGACCAGTCTGTCCTGGACAATGTATCACCAACCAGTTTAGACTTCTCGCATCGAACAGATGAGTAGTGGAAATGATCATACCAGTATTGAAAGTTAACAACGCCTGCCTGGGTAATGAGATATGTAGGTATTCTCAGCCTCTGTAAGAATCCAACATGACATCAAACCACACAAGAGACTGGTGAATGGCCGCAGCTAGCATCATCAGCAGGCAAAGCGAGATCCACCGAGTCCGTTTTGAATAAACCAGGTTCATTCAGCCCTATCTTGCAGTCCCACACGCAGTCCCACACATTCCACATTCCACATTCCCCAGACAATTGTCCAACCTTGACTTCCATCCGCTGCTTGTGATTCGGCATAGCTCGCACTCGCATCAGCCTCACAACTACTCGCATCCTCGCATCCTCACATCCCAGGAAATGGAGTAAAGCGCATAGCTGGATGGGCTCGGACTTGTCGGCCAGCGATTTCGTGCTTGGCGTCATTGCCGGCGCCGTCATCACTGTCGTTCTACTCTCCGCCGGGGCAATCATCTTTCTCCGGTCCAGCAGTAGATACAGCCTCGGGCACTGGACATTGAACATCAGGACACCGCTGCCATCTATGTGGATGAATCTGGGCTATTGGTAAGCCGACTCTATCACCATCCCGGTACGTCAAGCCTAGACCAAGGCCCGTTAATCCTCCATCATAAGGCAAACGTACGACGGAAAGCCCATCATCCACTTCGACGACGCCGCCCGCGCTCTGCTGGAGAGGATTCTAGACAAGGCAGGGCTTCTCGTTGGAAATGGAAACGAGGCGGATGCGCCCGGCGAGTCGGTCGCGGTGCTTGACCTCGGCTTCGGCTGCGGTGACCAGACTGCCGCACTGGCAGAAATGATTCAGGCGCAGAGTCGTCCGCAATTCAAGTACGTCGGTCTCAGTCTGGATGCATCGCAGGTTCAGACGGCGCAGAGAACCCTCGACAGGGCGTTGGGTTGCGATGCCGCGCGCGCGGACGGGCTCACCCGCGATTCATTCAAATTGTTCTGCGCGAATGCCGCCAGGCTCGAGACTTGGAGCGGCGTCGTTCGCACATCTGTGGATGGGCTGAGGGACGAAGCCTTCACCCAACGATGGATGCTTGCACTGGACTGTCTGTATCACTTCTCGCCCTCGCGGAGGCCGGCTTTCCAACTGGCCGGGCAGACGCTGCGCGCTGGACTCATGGCCTTTGACTTGATTCTCAACGAGAAGGCTTCGTGGCGGGAGACGGTGCTTGTGAGGGGCGTCGGCTTGCTCATGGGTTGTCCGCTGCGCACTTTCTTGACGGAGGAGGCGTACAGATCGCAGTTAGTGGAGTGCGGGTATGACGGGGAACAGATTACGATGCACGACATCTCGGATCACGTCTTTGCGGGGGTGTCGGGCTTTTTGCGGAGGCAGGAGTCTGCGCTGGGTCAATACGGGATTGAGATAGGGGGCTTCAAGCTGGCTGGGAGGTTGTTTGAGTGGTTTGATCGGACGAGGGTTGTGAAGGCTGTGATTGTGGTGGCGCGGACGAAGGCGGATCAGACGTGAGTAGCGATGGACGACACGGCAGGTTGCTTCTTTTTACACCTGTTCAAGACAAGACATTGAAGACTGGAAGAAAAGGCGGCACACCGATGTGGGCTTTTCTGTGGCATTCTCGTGTGGCATGTTGGTGTTCCACGGCGAAGATGCAGTAGGGGCTCATGAGGGTAGAATTATAGCAGTGTTTCCCCTTGAAACTTATCCATAACCTACATCTTGCCTCTGGCGTTGACTTAGACAAGGCATTGCCTGAAAGCCAGGCTCTTACGAAGAACAAGAGCGCAACGCTGATCGCAGGACGAGTATAATATGGTTCGAGTGCGCGGGACGCGGGAAGAAACGTTGGGGCCAAACGGCTTGCGGGATCGTCCCATGGCGCCATTGCAGAATCACATTGCTGAAAGAGTCTTAATTATAACAAGGCTTGAGTCAGCGGACATGAATGTGTGTTTGTCTTGTTACGAAATGTGGCATGCCACAGGTACTGCAGCGGCCGCCCAAGCTTGAACCTGTCTTTGAATAGCCATGAGAAACCGACCATGACGGGACCGACTTCTCTACCTGTCCTCCTCTAGCAACAGTTTACAAACTCTCAGCTTCTCTACACAGAGTTGGAGGTGTTGGCTCATGTCTGTTACCTCGTCAACGCCAAGCGGGGCCGGTCAAAACAGTCGACAAGCACATCGGTATTATCTGACTTTGCCGCAACTTGAAGGAATGGCTAGTGCCTGCGCTAGCTCACCACCAGGCCAGGTACGGAGCTAGTCAAGTCGTTTTCAAGGGCCAAAACACCGTAGTAACCGCTGCCCCAACCAATTCCAGCTGATAATAGTAAGCCACGTATCGGCCGAGGCAAGCTGTTCCGGGACCTGCGCAGGCCTCTACTTCTTATGCTGGTTTGCATGACTTGCGTGGTCATAGTTTTGGCCCGACAACTCACTTTTGCTCCGGCAGTTCATGGACTTTGTTTGTACTGTGCCGTTGCATGCTTAGGTGCTGTAGTCTGTGTGAAGGGAAGACGCAATGTTCGCAGGACAGAAGAGATCTAGACTGGAAGAGAGACATCATGGCTCGATTACATGTACTATGTGTAAGCATTCAAAAGTCCCTAGCGTGCATCATATCACGTCAGGCCTTTAATTTTCTAGCGCGAGTTAGTTGCACATATTACTTGGGCAACGACAAGCTGGCTTTTACGGGCACGCTAACTGTCTCAGCTGTGAACCTTAATTCAAGTAGCTCGTTTATAGAGCTTACATATATGTACTTATCTTAAAAAACAAAAACAAAAAAAAAATAATTAGTAGTTTGGCCCGAGGACTTCTTCCAGCCCCCACGCCTACCAAATGGGGTTGGGCCTCGCGCATCGTTATGCTTGTCATCGTCATTTAACTCTGTTCATGCGTTGCGATTACCTCCATCGTGCGATTAAACTTTGCGGCCAAAGGTGGACTTCCCCAGCCTCTCGACAATGTCGGAGGGCAAATACCAGCTCGCTTTCGGATGGCCTAGCCTAATAGGAATAGAAAGGACCTGTTGAGATACGCGATCCTTCCACAGCGGCTTTTTTTCTTCCCGGGGAGCCGCTAGGACGGACCGCCCGTGATGATACACGGTCCGTACATTGGCTGGCTATTTTGTCGATGCCCCTTGACTGCACTGCACTACTTCTGCTAGTGCTTTGCATCAAGCAGCAATGGCGTAGCTAGCCTGCGTTATGCCTTTCCAAAGGAACCCTACCGAGCAGCAGCCGCGTTTCCAGCCCGGGGCAATTTCTATCAAATGGTGAAAGGTGCATGAAAACCCACAACTCATGACAATGCCGCGGAAAGGCTAGAAACGGACGGTGGCCCATCATGATTTGTACCTGGCGCAGATTGAACAATCTGTATTCTTCGAGATTAAGATCTCCAGGCTGATGGGGTCTCTGCCGGGACGGTGGCGAGGCTGTTCCTCATGTATGACCATACTGCCTCCTGGCTGGCAGTCATTTCACAGAGAGATGGCGTTTCCTTTCAGGAAAAACATTGCTAGAGGCGAGTATACTTTCAATGCAGTCCCACAGCCTTTGCCAGGGCCGAGCGAGGTTGCGGAGGGACCAAGCGCAAAGATACTGCGGTGTCGTTGAGATATTTAAGAGGAATTCTGTCCCGTCATGTAAGGCGTGGCATTGTCCGGACATCCTCAGCACGCCTGGCACTTTCCTGTCACGACGAGTCAGCACATTGTCTGACCTTAATTTCTTTGAACATGAGCCGTCTCATTGTGCTCGCAGCTCTCCTGGGAGCAATATGTGCTGCTCCCTCCTCCCTCTACTCCATAGACGACATGGATCTCTTCACCACGGCTTACGCGGGTGAAGTATCCGACATCATCATCACCGAGGACAATACCCTGAACGGCACCTACCATAATGACGAATCAAGAGTCGTGGCTAGATCTGTCCCCATGATAGCATCTGCCGCGCAAATGCCCATTGAGTTCATCAACAACTTTAGTGGTGGTCAGGTAAACGCCTATATCCAGGGGCTCGACCCCGATGACAGAGTCGTGTTCATCAGATCAGATGGAAGTCTGTTCTACCCCAGCTCTGGAGGATCAGTCACCCCCGTCGAGATTGCCAACAGCAAGATCGCAATCACGATGCCGGGGCGGGGACAGAAGTTTAGACTCAGCCTACCGATCCCGGTCAACTCCGGCCGCGTCTACTTCTCCGAGGGCGAGCTCAAGTTCTTCATGGTCAAAACTGCGACTGGAGATGGGCTGGTCCAGCCCTCGGTCGCCAACCCGACCGACCCGAGCTCTGAGACGAACTGGGGTTTCATCGAATTCACAACCACCAAGGAAGGCACCGTCTATGCGAACATAAGCTATGTCGACTTTGTCGGCATGATTCTGAGCATGTCCCTGAGCGCCAAGGATGGTTCTGCCACTCAGTTGACCAAGGGTCTCGATGACGGCGCTGTCTCGACTGTCTGCAATGGGTTACTGAGCCAGTCCAAAGCAGACGGTCGCGATTGGGGGGCTCTGTGCGTGAAAAATCGTGCTGGCAAACTGATTCGCGTCCTGTCACCTAATATATATGCTGTTACAAGACCCGATGACTTCAAAAATTATTGGCAGGGGTATGTTGACAAAGTATGGCAGGAGTATAGCAACAAGCCTCTTACCATTGACACTCAAGGCCCGGCAGGCAAGATCAACTGCCGCGTCACCGGGAATCAGTTACAGTGTGATGGCGACAACAGGGCATACGACAAGCCCGCAGCCAGGGACATCTGGAGTTGTGATACTGGATCGTTTGGAAAGATCAATGGCGACAACGGCGTTCATTTAGCAGTCATTGCACGGCTTTGCGCAGCTTTTGTCCGATCTACCTTGCTTATTCCAGGAGGTAATGTTCAGCCAAAAGTCCCTCACACGAGCTACTATAAGACGGAGCCGACGAATCACTATAGTCGACTGGTCCACAAGCAGGAAGTGGATGGCAAAGGTTATGCCTTTGCATATGACGATGTGAACCCTGATGGAGAGAACGCCTCTGGTGTTGTCATTTCGGGACATCCTGATACGCTCAAGATTTACTTTGGCGGACCACCGTGATGACTTGAAGGGATTGAATTACCCGTCAAGCAGGACTCGGGCAAGATGTATTGCTAGCAATAAGATTTTTTAAATATGTAATGGTAGAAGATGTGTCTGAGATATGAATGGGCAGATAGATACAAAGGACTTCATGTAGGGGTAGAAAAAAGCAAAATAAATTCTCTTGCCTCTGTGTTTTCTTTTACTTTGGACTTGCCCGAGTCTGAGTGGACTCTAGTGAGTGCGAAAGGACGCTGACCTGAGAAGCTGGCAACGCTCGCGCATGGTTTACCTCGACCCATTTAGGGTTCTGCCGGTGGTGCCTTTTACATATCTTGGCCGACGGCGCGATCGTGAAAGCAATTAGATGATGTCTTGGGTGACATGACTTCGATGCTCAGGCATTGCGTTCATTTGCAGCAGGGCCTGGCATATGGGTTGAAGACAGAAATCTAACAGCACGGAATACAACAGGAACGTAGATGATCTACCGGCTGAATTATTTGATTGTCATGAATGCATGAACGATCAACGGGGCGTAGATCGGCTGCCGTTTCATATAACAAAAAAGTATATACCAGAGAGCAGCGGAGAGACCCTGCCATAGGTGGCGCAAAGCTGTGTGAGTTATAAATTCTGCTAACCAAGGGTCTTTGTTGCTAAAGAAAAAGAATTTACGGGGCAGTCAGACAGATGGACAACTACTCCGTACATGGAGAGTCAAAGCACATTTGCCGGGATGCGGCCATGATAAGGCGAAGGCGTGACTGGGTGCTGACGACGACGATGACGATGACAGCCTGGGCGGGCGGCAAGACCCATTGACGATGAATCCATGCATTGCTCTGCCCTTGTATGATATATCTGATAATAATAATAATAATAATAATAATATAATTGGGTACCAGTTTCCACAGCTCAAGTGCATAAACGCTCAGCACGAATTTTGACGCACAGCTGCGGTACATACCATTGCGCGCCAACCCGGTTTCTGGTGACTCTAACCAGACCGTCATGACTTGTGTAACAGTCTATAAGTCTGACGTAGAGTTCCATCACTATGACTATGCTGTTTTACTAGAGCTTTTACTCTTACAAGTCGTCACCAGAAACCACGTTGGCACGCGATAGTACATGAGTACATATGCACCTAGGTACCTGCCCTTGGTGGTTAGGAAAAAGGGGCATTATAAGAAGTACTCCTGCAGCAAGGACGTCCTTGGGCGTTACATGTTTCCGTTTAGGCTTAATTAGGTTATATAATAATAATAATAGTAGTAGTAGTAGAATGCGGAGCTTCGCCTCATAAAACTGTAATAACACAGGGGATTGTTGTACCCTTGAATCAGTTTAGACACCTACGGAGTACCTCCTTGGTATCTACATGACAGGGGCAAAGGAGCCAATCAGAGATCTGTTCTATCCTTCTAGTCTCGGCCAACGTCTCTAGCGTATTGTCAAATTTGCGCAACGTAAAGCCGTGGCAAGGCATAGCATGCAAAGTACCAAAGGGGGCGTTGCTAACATGTCTCTACTGGATGATGCCTAGAAGATTACATGGCAATTTTGGGCATCGTGATAAGCGCGCCTCAAATGCCCGATCGAAGCATCATTCGCGAATAACCTGGGTACCTAGGTACTTGGAGACCTAGGTACCTAGGTACCTACCTACACATGACTGGGTGGGAGCGCGCACAGGGGCCCACTGTACAGCAGGTAGCTGTTGATCCTTATTTACTAGATGCTAGAAAGTCTACATGGGGCAGGTGGCGCTGGCTCGGGTGGAGACAAACAGAGCCGTTGCCTGGATCCTAGGGATCTGAGTAGCGCGAGACATCATTGGGGTGACAGCTAGAGTGGAGCCCTCGCAGCCAGGCTCTGTTTCTGGTACGGCCGACCGACTCCTAATCAGTGGCGAGCGACGATTCAGAGTTTTGTTTCGTGTCTCGACTGGCTTCCATCTCCTCATCTCGGCCCTGTCATGCATGCATCATCGAGCCTGTCGCTACGACGCTCCCTGAGCCGCCGTTTGGGAGCACACACCTACCCACTGCCCAGAAAGGTACCCAGGTATCTGAGTATACAGTGTTCAACAGCGACAGACACCCGGTACTCGACACTCGCGACACTCACCACCCGCACCACACACACGACACCAACAAAGAAACAAACGGAACGCACGGAACGAAAGGAACGGGCACAGTCCCTTGGCGGGCAACACATACCGTACGCAGCGTCCGCCAGACTTTCGTGTCATCTATCCCATCCCTTAGGACTGTTTCGCCAAGTCATCCCTGGAAACCATGACACTGTACCGAGTACCGAGTACCGAGTACCGAGTACATCCAACAACAGATGGCTCGACTTTTTAACCGGCGCTCGACTCGACTCACTTTTACGCATCCAAGGTACTCTCTACTACCCCTTATTCCGACATGTCAGGCGCTGCTGCTAGCCACGTTCCCACCCTTCCAGGTCATCACCCTGCACTTGGCATCTTGGTGGAAGGCTGCTTGGTCTGCTTGGTCTCCTCGTACCTTGTACCTCCGTACCTCGTATTGCCCTGGAATGAATGTGTGAGGCGCCTGCCTGCCAGGTCACGAATGTGCCAGTCACGTCTCGGGCCTGCGCTCCACCTTCTTCACGCCCAAGCCAATGTCACGGATTCGTTATATCGATATGCTGCTTTAACATCCCTGTTTGTCGTTCTTCCAAAGAACAGTGACTTCATAATATGAATGCCATTCGAGCACCTTGAACCTTCTTACTTGCACACCCTGTCCATTCTGTCCGTTCCTTCCTTACCTTCTTCTTTCCCAGCCCCTTGCCGTCTCCCGTCCCTTTCCTTTCCCAACCAACGGCCGCGTTATCCAGTTCTTTCTTTCGGCCAAGTCAATTGATATTTGGGTGACCACATCTCCTCTTGCTGAAAGTCGAGTCTTCTGTCGCCCATTTGCCTTCTCTTCCGAACCACCTGGTGTGGTTTGATTTGCAAAAAAAAAAAAAAGAAAAAAAAAAAGGAGCTTGTCTGTTGTTCGTTCGCAACCTCGATATTCTTGTCCCGTTCTACAACCATCACACAGAGTACTTTTTACCCAGGGAACAAAAAAAAATCAAGATGGCGTTTATCAAGAAAATAGACCGAGCTGTCCAATGGGCGGGGGAGAAGATGGGCTCCGAGGCCAAAACCACACACTCTGAAGAATTTCAGAGGCTAGAGGCCGAAATGAACGTTCGTCAAGAGGGTGCGTTCGAATCTTTCTCCTTACAAGAGAAGTAGGTCGACATGTTGAACTAACCGACATTAGGCATGGAAAACCTCCAAAAGGCGAACAGTGTATATACCAAATGGGTCTCTCGCCGTAGTGATACCTTTGAAGACAAAAACCGAAGTCCGCCAGCTGCGCTATTGGGTCGCACCATGGTTGCTCATGCAAAGGACTTCGATCCCGGGTCAGAGTTCGGAAACTCACTTGCAGCCGTTGGCCGTGCCAATGAACGCATCGCAAACCTTCACAGCAACTTTGCGGAGGACATCAACGCCAACTGGGTACACCATGTTGACCGAAATGTCACAATGATGAAAGAATATCAGGTATGTGTTGTCTACCCGCTCATTCCGTCAAGACCAAAGCATTCTGACATTCCATTGCACAGACCGCTCGTAAGAAACTGGAGAGTCGACGCCTAGCCTACGATGCAAGTGTTGCCAAAATGCACAAGGCAAAACGAGATGATTATCGAGTTGAGGAAGAAATGCGTATCAGCAAGACCAAATTTGATGACTCCAGTGAGGACGTAATGCGACGTATGCAAGACATCCAAGACTCGGAAGCCGAATCAGTTGCAGCACTGGATGCCTTCCTAGAGGCTCAGCTTAATTATCATGAGAGAGCGGCAGAAGAACTCCGACGAGTCCGTCAATCAATGGCTGATGGAAATCGGTCAGAGTCGCCTTCGCACGACGAACTTCGACCGCCTAGACCGCGCTCAAACACTTCGAGATCGTGGCAGGAGCCGAGACACGCGGCATCTGAGCGGAATAGCCCACCTTCAGAGAGACTGCCCCTGCGTCGCTTGGCAAGTCCTCATGCATCACCACCACCGTCACTTCCCGCCCCTTCCGAGTCCTCTCGCCCATTAATTCCCCGAGCATCGACATGCGGCACCAGAACTCCAATTGTGGCCGCTGGTAGCCGAGTGTCGTCCTTGAACAGAGCCGTGACTGATAATCGGGCTCATGTCAATGCTGCAGACGACGCTTTTGGAGACGACGATTCCGTTGGAAGTGGCGATGGGAGCGCTGGATGGGGAAACCGTAGCGCGAGTTCTGCCACTAGCTACGACAGCCTTTCCCGAGTTCCAAGTGGTCATGAGCTCAAGAAGGCAGCCCGCCCACCGCCGCCGGTAAACAGGGCCAAGAAACCGCCGCCACCCGTACCAGCTCGTCGGGCTCATTTAAATCAGTGAGGAGTGCATTATGTGTCGTGATTGAAACTGTATAGAAATTGCGTCGTTATGGAGATCTTTTTTCTTTATTTTATTTTATTTTACTCTATCAGAAACGAAACAATGAGGTTTTGTCGAGTAGAGGGAAATTGATGGTTAGATTGTCACTGTGTTGTAATACCACATATTTTGACTTCAATATTTGTCTAGTTGGTAAATTTAATGATGTGCCAATTCTCCATGGTGTCGGGACTGATGTAGGACAATCCTGTCTGACGAAGCGTGAAGCTTGATGCGGTCACGTGGTGGGACTATGGCGCATCACAGCTTCCCTGAGGCTCAACAGCTAATTTAGCAAGCTCTACAACACTGCATGTGACGACCTCGGGGAATGATACGAGACCTGGTGCTTTCGTCAGTTTAGGCCGTCGACATAATTGTGCTCCAGCCATGGCTACCGAAGATGACAGATACAGACAATCGAGTCAATTTCGTCTTTGGTCGTTTTCACCATCTTACTTGCAAGACCTTCGACACAAGACCAACTCGTTAGCGAAGCAACAAATCACACCTCGCCTAGACCCTGTACCGGACTTTTTGACTCCGGATGAGGAGGCTCGGCTCGTCAAATTCTTCACAGTAGAGCTGATTCGAGCAGCTCAGTTTTGTGAATTGCCTACTGAGATACGATCTACGGCAGCTATATTTCTTCGTCGATTCTACATCACCAATTCGGTCATGACTTATCCCCCGACCGAGCTTCTCAAAACGTCCCTCTTCTTTGGCTGCAAAGCCGAGGGTTTCTACATACGGCTAGCAAAACTGGCTGAAAAGTTCCCCAACACCACGAGCGAACAAATTCTCGCTGGCGAGTACTTGCTTTGCCAGGGCATACGGTTCGCCTTTGACGTTCGCCACCCCTTCAGGGCATTGGAAGGGGCTATTTTGGAGCTCAGGAAACGGCTTCCGGACCAAGAGCTTCGGATAAATAATGCTCATGCCCGGGCTCGGGACATTCTCAAATTCAGCGCTTTGGTCACGGATGTGTACTTTCATTTCACTCCGAGCCAGATTATGCTGGCGTCATTGCTCATGGTTGATGCGGGCTTGGTAGACGTTTTTCTTCCGAGGCCGACAGAGAATGACGAAATAATTGGCGATCAGGCACTCGGTGCCCGTACAGACATGTATGAAAAGATTATAACAACGGTGAAGAGCTGCCGAGCTATGCTTGAGGACGAGCCGCCGGAGAGGATGTCTGGATATTGGGGCAACGTAAGTTTCTCTTGCTCTTCGATTTTCCCACTCTCAGGCGTGCTTCCCTCTACTGGAATTGCCTTGTCATGAATATGTTACTCAACGACTGTTGATCTTCTAGGCCGAAACCGCCAAGTCAATGAAGCCACTCAGAAAGAAGCTACAGAAATGCCGAGATCCCGATCGAGCCAATCTGGTCGAATTGCAAAGGGCGCGCCGTGAACAAGCCTCTTTCAAACAAAGGAAACCCAGCATGGCAAACGACAGCGCCGTGTTTGGGGATGCCGATCCCAGAGACCCTAAACGTCGGAAAGTCGGTGCTGCGGATGACATCTTCGGCTCGACTCTGGGCTGACCGACGACGAGCTTTCAAAGTTCTCACTTTGGGTGCCATTGAATATGCATGTGCTATCCTAATTGGATGCTCTGCAGCTTGCTCTGCAGCTTGCTGACGCCGTTGTGTTTTGAAAAACGGCCTCCCGGCTACCACGCGTTCACGATGGCCCAACTCTTCAGCAAATGCACATAATTGTGGGACTTGGCTCCGAGCGTATGTCTGCAACTGGCCTACTTTCCAAGCTATCGCATACTACTCCAAATCATGTTGTGCCGGGGCTGAATGATGGGTCCAGTAGACGATGGTCGAGCCTATTATTGCCAGTTCTGCCATTGTCATCATTTTTTTCAAAGGTTCAATGACCTCAACCGTGGCAAGGTTCCAATCCAACCTTGCAAGTCTTTTTGACAACTGAAAACCACCACAGCCATTGCGTACCCAAACAGAGTTGTCTTGCGATATTGGGTCCCATGTTAACCGAGACCTTGACTCGTCGGGTTTACGAGGTCGGTCCCAATGCCGTCCTCGCCCATGTTGCTCGCCAGGAACGAACATGAAGCAAGCCAGGCTACACCGTACCGAAGGTCCCTGAAGAACGAGTTTCCACGAGATGGTATCAGGAGCCGTGCTCGAACACCGTAAGAATATCGAGATGGCTGAGATACCATGCCGTATCCCGAAGGGCCACTACTGGATAGATACCTCAAACGGCCAGTTTGGCAGCAGTCATTCCCCGAAAACGTCAGTTTATAGAAGTCCGCAGTCCTAGCCCAATCAAGTTAATCATCGTACCACCGCGTTGCAAATGTGATGGTGAGACCGCGAGGAGACGCGCTCCGAAGCGCCCTCGCCTAGATGTCCCTGCCGTAACCCCGAACCGGCAGTCTGCGTGATTCTGCGGCAGCCGCCCGGGCCGCTGACAGGATAGTAGGCACGGCAGCAAGTGCAATGCAGGATGTCTAGCTGGCGTGAGCTTGTAACGACCCAGTCGACGAGTCTTGGCTTGCTCGCTGAGACACTTGTTGTCCTGGTCCAGCGCAGCGCAGCAGCTGCTTTCGTTTGTCTGCAAGCTTCGTCTTGATGAGCGTACTTGGCTGTTTTACGTCATTGGCGGGAGTAGGGCATCACGTACAACCAACGAGTATGGCTATGGCGAGCGATGGAAGGTGGTGATACGAAGGATGAAGGTGTAAGGGCTTTTGACATGCTGTTGATGGCTGTGTAGGGCGGATGAGGTTACTTTGTGCGGCTGTCGCGTCCTTTTACTTACAAGGCTGTCGTGCTTTGCTGAGGACTGGATGCGGGCATATCGGTTGTGGATGGTAAACATGTATATTACAGTAACGGCTGCTGCACACGAGCATGGCAACGGCACACAAGGAGAGAGCCCGCGTGGCATACTACTCTAATTCGTCTAGGTACATCAACAGGCGCTTCTTCCCAATCACGCCAACCACCTCTGCTGAGTCGTCGTCAATCACTATCAAGTGGCTCAGCCCCAATTTGCCAAACATCTCGACTACGTACTCTATCGGGGATTTGGCAGAGACACATAATGGGCTAACGTCCAACAGATCGCGAATCCTATTGTCCGCAAGACTGACATCCTCGAGACTGGCACGCTCATAGTCGTCCAAAGCACACAACGCACATTCCGCTCTGGATCCCGGGAGATAAGCTTGACAGACGCCGTGCTCGTTCACTATGACAACACCCAGGTCTTTAAGCCCCCGCATGTGAAGATCAATCAGCCTTTCTCGCAGAGCGCATATTGACAGCCTATTGTTTGCATTCAGACGCACAATCGTCGCGGTCATGATGCTGTTCGGAGGACTTAACTCTCTGGCCGTGGGCACGTTATTGGAAAGCCGAGCTGTTCTTAGCTTGGAGACCGCTTGTTCAGCATCCAGGAAAGGGTGACCCATGATGTTCTGGGCGAGATCGTAAACTCCTTCGGCACTGATGGAGTCGGCGACCCATTTTGCGGTGAGAATAGCCATCATGAATGGCGGAATAAAATTGACCTCCCCTGTCAGCTCGAACATGATGACGGCTAGACTGACAGTCATTCTGCTGACACCTGCAAGGAAGGCTGCCGAGCCAACCATGGCGAAGATTCCGGGGGATATATCAGGAACAAGCTGTCCCACCATCCTGCCAAATAAGGCACCAGCATCCAGAGCAGGAATAATGATGCCAGATGGAACTTTGCATCCGAAGGTTATGGTGGTTAAGATGAGCTTAACAAAGGTTCCTGATATCAGCCATGTGTAATATGTACCCTTGCCGCTTAACTTCGCTTCTTGTTTACAAATCCAGTCTTCTTTTATGTCGTTGCAGTCGACAAGCAGTCGCTCCATGATGATATCCCCGGTATCACGAATCAAGGGGTTGGGATATTGTACACAAGCCGTGATGAAAACTACAATAAAGACTTCCAGGACCGGGCTCTTCTTGATGATTTTGATTTGACGGAATGACCTGGACCACGAAAAGTTGGCGTTGCAAAACACTCCGCCAAATACGCCGCCGCATATTCCAAGGAGAATAAAGACTAGGTAGTGAGTAACGTCATAATCCACACCATAGTTGGTCTCGAAAAGCACAAGCTTTCCAGTGCCCGTGGGATTTAGCTCCCTCAGAGTTGCCGCTGCTACCAATGAGCAAAGAAAGGCTCTCCAAAGCACGCGACGGGGGAAGTAGGTACTGATTTCTTCGTAGCTGAACAGCACGCCGCCGATTGGTGCACCGAACGCAACGGATAAGCCAGATGAACAGGCAACACTGAGCATTTCCCTCAATTTACTCTCGTTCTCGGCATATTTTGGCATCGTTCTGGCCACAATATTCCCAACGCATGTCGAGATATGAACGAACGGCCCCTCCTTTCCGAGGCACATGCCCGTGGCAACGGCAAATGTGGCCCCAACTGCCTTGACAACCAAGACCTTCAGTGTCAGGAAGTGTGGAATGACAAACCCAGAAAGGACCGTTTTGATTTCGGGTATGCCACTACCAGCAGCCATATACATGGTCTTACCCTTGCGTCCTCTGAATGAGTATATGCCGTCGTCGTGGCCATGTCTGTGCCCCGTTGCGTCGATTTCAGCTATTCCCAGGGCAGGAAGTTGTGTTTTTGTCGTCATCGTCACGCTCGCAGCGATAACGCCGAAAATCGAAGCAAATATAACATATAGGGTATACGCCCAAAAGAAGTTTCCTGTCCATGGTTTCCAACGTAGGCAGTTTTCTTCACCAGAACAGCATGCTCGTCGACTTAGCCAAATGCTGGATGCACAGTAGCCCTCTTTCCAATCTGCTACCGTCTCAACGCTTACATCGACCACGAATGCTACCCCAGCAGTCAGGACTCCAATCGAGACCGCCGCGATCCACCCCTGGGCCGATTCCCACCAAGCTGATATGCGATTGCTGATGACTGGAATGCCTTCTCTGTCTCCGTTGGCGGCAGAGCGCCGCTCATTGTCCCGGACGAGGTCTTGTAACCAGTTAATTGCAGCGTAGTCCTTGTAGGGCTCGGGATTTGTCTCAACACTTTGACTGGGTATGGGACCATTCTTAAAGGAATGCGCAGAGTAGGGCAGAGACTCAACGTCGTGATTATAGGTCGATTCGAGAAGAGGTGTAGTCTCCATAATGTAGTCTAAGAGAAGTGCCAGAGAAGGACCAGAGATTCAGGACCGCAGACGCACTCGTCTATCTCCGTCGACATGATCTAAGTTCGGGGAAGAGGTAACAGAATCGAGAGCAGGCACGGAAGATGTATAAGATGCTGCACAAGGAGCGTCAAGACCAAACGCAGGTCGCAGAGTGGTGCTGCTATTCGCACAGCCCACAAGACCAGATATGTTGGTGCCGCTTGTTATTAGCGAGAGGTCGCTAGACGCGGCAGAGGCAAGCACAAGACCAGACATCATCGTAACTTGGGTACCTTCCTAGGTACCTAGGTACTGATGGTTTGAGGCAAGTGACAGGACGTCGTCCCCGGGACTAGAAGAAGGCGCGACTGAGGCTTGCCCACCGCCTTCGCGGGGATGGATCTAATCGTTATTCACGTGGCTTTTTGGACATCATGTGGGAGGCCCGGGCCGTTGGTCGCCTGATGGCAGGGCACAATGTGACTAGGCTCTAGGCTACGAGTTTATGCATCTCCTCGGCGACACCCTTCAAGCAACCGACCTGGCCGAGGCACTATATAACCTATAATGGGCGGTCGTTGTGAGATTCATGGATGGAGATGCCATCGGTGCTAGGAGCGTAGAACATTACCGTGTGGATTCCCTTTTTAGATCCGAAGTGGGGCCACCTAGTACCCTGATTTAGCAAGCGGTGACAAAGGGTTGCATATGGTAAGAAGCCACGGACGAGCCTCACAGTAGATTAGTGCGAACATTGCCGATTAACACGGTATCTCGAGGCTGTTGTGTCTCCTGGGGTTCAATGTCGTGCTACGAGATCGACATGCTACGGCGTTGTTCCCCTCATTTCCTATTCGGCAATTTTCTGACCTCAACGCTCGCTTTTCATGCTTTCTCGGTTTCGAATGTCGCATCAAGCTCTCCCCAAGGGTAACTTCTTGTGTCTAACCAACACATCAAAACCTGCCGCTTCGGAAGCGCTCCGTCACGACGAAAAAAGACGTCGAACCAGAATCGTGTTGGAACAAAATATTTCGTCAGTCACGGGAGCCTCTTTAACTGAGCCTGGAAGTACTCTCCGGCTACCATTACCGCCGATACAACGACGGTCTCGAGTCCAACAATGTTCACAAATCATCCTCCTCCAAGCGTGAATACGAAGGCTAAGCTAGCAGTCGCCGAGGGGTCCTTCCCACGATCCGATGGCCCCCCCAGCAGCGCCCGACATTATTGCCAGATCCACCGCCATCAGACATGTCGATGGGACCTTGTATCGTCCTGCCGCATCGTACAAACGTAGACCTGCGAGAACCGATGCCCAGACGAAAGGTATGTGTGCAAACCTTGGAACGATAGGTGTATCTGTCTTCGTCAATCCGGCACTTGTCAGCATGGTAGAATAGTTGTCGAAAATATTGCACAAACAGTTTCATAATAGTCAGATGAACAGATTTTGGGGCCAAAAGCTCACACACTTTATTGACACGGCACTGCCTCAACCAGGAGAACATTGTGTTTCGTATCACTTTCTAAAGAGTCGCTCATCGCTATCTGCAAGCCAACCAGAGCGTGGGCCATCTCGGGCATTCGCATGATATCCGCATGATATCCGCATCGCAAACGTCATCGCGGGCCTCGTCATACTGGTCCCAAAGCTGCCAACCCACAAACTAGTCCAAATAGGTGACGAACTCGGGAATGTTGAAGAACCATATCAACCGTATTATCCTGGATCTAGCTCAATGACAATGCAGACGGGACTACGATTAAAAAAACATCTTATAGTCATAGTGGGATCCTCAATTCCAAGTTGCTACCACCCAATATGCTGATGGTATGTGCACACAATGAGCGTTACCGATATAAAATCACAAGGTTGTTACAGACACGTAACGCAATGACGCTGCACTGATTTCGAGCGTGCGTTCCACATAATGAAGGTATTAATTGTTACACCGGGAATTCCCCCGCGATAAGCTGCCAAAGGAATCTCGACAAGATATAAAAGGCGGCGTAAAAGTCGCCCACGTAAAAAAACAACAACAGAAACTGGGCCTGCAACTAAGTTGGGTGCTAAAGAGATACGCGGAGGGATCCGAAACCTATGGTCCACGTCCTCCCACACCAGTCAGATATACGGATAAAGAGAGATTCAGATATTTGGCCAACCTGAACGTATAACGACATCAGGATACAAAGATATGACCGTCGAAGAGCGCCCATATACATCTAGGCAGCCTACTACAAGTAGAGCTTATGAAACACAGGCTTCCTGATTTCACAAGCTGTATCGCGGCCGGTCTCGTCAGGCAATCGAGCCTCGGTCCGGGAAGCGAGAGACTGTAACGAGGGATTGTGCGAAAAGGCAATGTCGACGCATCGTGTAACGGCTGTGCAGACAGTGCAGTGTTTCAGATTTGATCTGGGCTTGATGAACATCCCATTCCAGCGCGGGCTGGTCGCTGTAATTTTGCACATGAATGCACAATCTAAACGCTTACTTACGCTTTGCCAAGGGGAGCAATCGACGATAGGTTTGGAATTTGAATACACACGTAACGTCGAATGTAACTAAGGAATATACGAGTAGAAGCGCATTATATACTGTGTTCTACATACATGTTTTACAAACACTAGCTAGCTTGCACTTGGACCCAGCGTTATTTATTAGACTTTTACTCTGTTACTGTAGAGAAGGTAGTAGATGGTCGTAGTTTAAAGGTCTTTTATAAAGACTATATGGATACATTGGATGATAATTATGGCAAGCTGAAGCCTGTATTTCCCAGCTGCATCACCGTGCTGTCCTTTTCTCTGTTATATATGCTCATATTCACCTGCGTCTAGCTGTGCACGTGGATATAATGTTAAGTAGTAGGTCGCTGAGGTTTGCTAATTTTGGCATATTGTTACTTGCCTCTCTGATGTCTTGAGCACAAGACATGCAGTCGGCTAGTATACCGAGCCGAAAGTATGTAGTATCGAGTAGCTCAAACGCAGCTTGCCTAAACCCTACAGCTGGTGATTTTTAAGGTGACAGCATTGCGTAAAAACGCCCTGCAATCTGAACTCCCTACAACTGGACCGATGGCTGGCCCAAGCAGCGGCATTGAAGAGCCTGTTCTCGCTTTTAGACGCAAAGGGCTGCCTCCATGCTTTGCTTACAAGCGAGCGCCCTGGGGGCTATCTGCTGCTTGTTTGGAGCAATACTGCATCCAAGGCTTAGCAAGAGAACCAAGACATTCGCCGCAGATGACGAGAAAACGGAGCATTTATCAAGAACAAGCAGTTGCAACCATAAAGATGATAGATGACGAGTGCTTGCTTCAGGCCGCTGAGATGTCCCGGCGGTGACCTAAAGTTAACGGAGCCAGCGTGACTATGGAAGAAAGCTTTGGGCGGAATGAGCACAGAATGAAAGTCTGTAGATGACCTGATCCTTTTCTAAGGACCGACCTTTTGTCCAGGATCTGAGCTAACGTAAGGATATCCAAAGTTTTGGTCCATTTTATGAGTTTCTCACCCGTGGGATCTTACTTTTCGCTTTCCATCTGTCCATAAACCTGAACAGATTGTCAGATACAGGGAGAGGCTGCATGTCAATCATGGGCTCTCAAACTCATATACGTCCGTTCTTCTTGTCTCAAAGTCCCTGTTATACTTTAAAGTAGTGCTTTTACACCTTAGTATCCTGCTTTGCCACAGATTCTACAACTGGCGAAAATTCCGACGGGAAACAAGGGACTAGTTCAACTCTATTGTAACCTAGAACTTGTCATGATGCACTGGTCGGCCAGCGTCGCGGATTTGCCGCTTTACTCGCTACAATATGTGTCACAGTTGAGTAGTGGCCTTGGGGTGTAGTTGAGGTCCAAAAGACTCCCAGGCCACTGTATACAGAATATAGTTTCCCTGTACTGGCCGGAAGCTCCCGCCGCCTCCAGAATTGTGCTCGGTTTGTCCAAGGAGTGCTTTTGCTCTATAGAGAACAGGAGGCGAGTTGTCCTGTTAGTATCATCATATTAAGTACAACTTAGTTAGTACTGCTGGGCGGTATATGTCTATTAGCTCTATACCTTTGGCTAGAAGGGCAACTCTCCTGTCATAGGCAGGTAATACAAGTCATAGCATGCCAATTAAGCGATTATACGTTATTATTACTTCATCGTCTTTTTCCTTTATGCTAGCACTACACAAGCTCTTCCTTACGACTACCACAATTGTCAGCTATACCCAGCCAGAGATCTTTGTTATACCACGAATGAGCACAGTAACTTCCTATACGGCACAGCTGTGCCTGGCAGATGCAAAGTAACAAGACCAGAGGTATCTGGTCCGATCAACTCCAATGATCACTTACTTCGCTGGAATATGCTGTGTGACGTCTCGTCATGTTTCGGGCAACGGCTCACCATACGTCAACCTATGTCCGCGTCTACCCGCTTCAGGGACCATTACCCTTGGCTGAGTACCGCTTCATGCCTCAATGCCAAGCGCATCAAACAGAGTTGAACGGAAGGCACTTGAAGGGTATTGCAGGAGAATAGAGGGCTTGTTTAAAGCAAATCCGCCGATTTTGGTATACGATGCCAGCCGGTTCTTGAGCTCGTCTAGATATGATCGGCTCGCCAAGCCTTATGCGAACTTTGATGCAACTAATCGGCCGTGTCCGCCAAACTTGTAACACGGCAATAAATCTCCGATTCCGGCAAAAGAAAAAAAAAATAGTTGGATCTAGGAGAGCTTCATTGACCAAAGAGTGATATTGTAGTAGTAGGTCTGAAAGCGACTTAGCTCTTCCATAGCTTGACCAGGCGCTCGAGTCAAGGATGAAGACGGGTTCAGAAACTCTTTGGGTCCAGAAACCGTTGACCACTGTCTCATAGATCATGACCCATCGAGCTATACCCTGCATGGCCCTCCTACTCAACTACATCTTGACGCTATTACATATTGCCGTTCTGCTGGCACATTCGACTCGTTCTCTAAGTTGAGCATGTGGCGAGCTAGGGGGAATGCAAATTAGAGATTAGAGGGTTAGATTGTAGTGAAACTTGCACAAATTGTATAATTGTCAAGGCTATGAAGCAATAGTTTTAGGAAGTTATCAGTGACATTTGAACCAGCATTTTATTCAAGGTAGGAAAATGATAAGTCGTAAATTCAGCTTCTATGATGACGGCGTTCTCCAAAGCACAGTTGTAGTCGGCACCGAATAGTCCCACTTCTCTCTCCATTTTCAACTCAGCTGACTTGTAAGCGGGAACCTGTGCCCTGGGGTGGAATGCTCGCGCCCATTTGCGGACAGACATACCTTTTGAATTACACGACATACAGCAACGTTTTAGTCTGAGTCTACCAAGCAGCGTCGCAGCGTCGCACCGTCGCTCCTAGCCATGGCCCATGGCTGTCCTGGCCCAACCGAAAGACCGAAGTCAGACTGGGGTCGTCACATCTCAGTGCTGCATTTTACTTCGTGGCAAGGTGAGCTGCTGGACTAGGTATCCCTGGTAATTGCCTCTTCTTCGACCCCGGCGCAACGTGGTCGGCTACAGGAACCCAGGTCGAAGGAGAGGTGGTTCAGACGAGAACCGGAGAACGGCATTCCTCCTCGAAACGCCAATCAGAAAAGGTTTCTTAGGAATTGACTCATGTTCGAAGAAGTGCTGGACGTCGGTCGAATCATGCGGTGCCATGTCAAGGTCCGGCTTACGCTGCATGACTGATTACCTCAGAATGCTGCAGCTAATACCTTGCAGCATGCCAACGCATCATCGCTCAAACTGGGACGATGTCAGCCGGGCTGAAGAATGCCCGGGATTTCCAACCCACCAACCATGACCATGAAACTGTTTAAGACACGCTCCGCAGCTACACGGGCTTCATCCACTTGGCTGCGCGGCAGTTGTGAATGCTATTGGATGTTAATACCTAGCCGGCTGAGCTGCTGATTGTCATCAACCAACCAACCAACCAACCAACAGCCGAAAACCCTGATAAACACTATGGGGTGGGGTTGCCATTTCGGAAACAAACCGTTGGATCAGCTAGCAGACATTCAAACGCACAACTTGGCACCAGAACGGCTACATCCGTAGATCGGAGCAGTTGGTGTGACGAGTCATCCGAGCCATTCGGAGAATCTTGGTCCACACATGTCAGCACCGACAAGCACATGCCTGTGCGGCTTCGTTTGGAATGGGCAGCAGCCACTTTTCTTTCTGGGAGTAATCAAACACACATGGCTAATTTCTCTCTGCATGTTATTGCTTTATAAGTCAGCCCTTATCCTCGTACTTGGACCGGCAATGTAACATCCCACTTTGCGCTATTAATCAAGCTGCCTGCACTCAAATAAAGTTTAGAATACGCTCTCTCGTATTCTTGCTCGACTCAGTCACAGAAATCCACCTATCAACAAGGATGCTGTCTAGACAGATGATCCTCGTCGTCGCCGCTCTCGGCCTCACTCTTGTAACCGCTCAGCAGCCCTGCGGTCTCAAAATCGCTCCCTGCCGCTCTGATCAACGTTGCGTCCCGGACTCGCCCAACTGCCCTAATTTGGATCGCTGCAGAGGAACGTGCCGGTTCAAGAACGTGTATCCTTCTTGCGGGGGCTATCGTGCGAACCCTGTTGCCTGCGACCCTGGAACCGAGTGTCGCGATGATCCCCGACTGCATGGGAGCTGCGGCCTCGCATGCGACGTCCCGGGCATATGCATGCCCAGCAAGCCTAAACCGTGTGCCGGATTTGCTGGGAGAGCCTGCCCGAGTGGCCTGTACTGCTACGATGTGCCCAACGATGGCTGCGATCCTAAAAACGGAGGTGCCGATTGCATAGGGCTTTGCTTGTGAGCTCGTCAAGCGGGTTATCATGGACCATGGTTGGACGGATGGCTATCTACACCTTGGCTCTTCATCCTGAAGCTAGAACATATTCACTGTGCGGGTAGGGAAGAGTAGAGAGGGGACGAAAAAAGAACAAGGCTAATGGGTAGATGTCAGTCTATAATTTGTGTCTCTTCATTGTTCCTCCACACTCTAATTGCGCCTTATGCCCCCGACTTGACGTGCCTTCAGAGCAGGAACCGGCATACTCTCCAGTTTTCCGTACATGCAACAGCATCCTTCTCTTGTATTAAGCGCATATAGGAATGCCATCAAATTCAAAGCAGCGGAATACACTCTTGATCGCCGCATTGAACTAACGGCGGTGAATGGTCGTTGGACTCTTGCTATTTTCGGATTAGGGACCCCGGCAGCTAGGGCATAGAGAATGCTTAAAGCTATATAGACGAGAAGAGATTTAGTGGCCACGGTCTTGGTCTTAGAATAAGGAGCTTATGAAGAATAGACTATAAGATTGTGATCTTAGAAGATATGAATAAAGTCTTTAGTGCTGTTTTGTAAGAGAGAAAGAAGTAACTGGGTTTGATTGTGTATTGTAGTATTAAATGCGTTTGTTTAACTGTCTTCCTTTAGTCTATGCACCTCTTAATACCTCAATATTCTCTGATACATGCAAACGTATCCTTCTCTACTATCCTACGCACTACCCAAGGCATTAGCCGAGGAAACAAGTCTTTCGGCACTTGCCTAGTAGACTTTCAAGTTGCAAAGAGCAACATCGTACGTCTTGCAGCCTTCTACTAGCTTGGAGCCCCTTTGTGAGGTTCCGCGCAGGCTGCGGGCCCTACTTGGCTTCGCCAGCGCAGCCCCTTATATTCAGAAACCATTGTCATACTGTTTCACTCACGATATGCCTGTCCAAGGACTTGGCCAGGTGACCGTCATACCAACTCGCCTGCGTGAACCACGCCTACCGCTTAAGCCCTCAGTCAAGGACGGAAAGACACCCAACTCGTTCTCCAACATACAACCTACCGGTATAGCCAGACGGTGATTCGACTTCTCCGTTGAGCATAATGCGCCTTGCGGGCCTCGTACGCCCCGGGTAAACCCGGCAAACGACACAACTCATAAACCCCATGCGTCAACTCAAACAGACTACTGGCCAAATCTCTACGCTCCGCATCCAAAACCCTCACTCGCGCACAACGAGACGAGACAAACGCCGGCGGAGGTCTCCACGATAAGCACATTGTACCTGTGGATCATGGTCGAAACGGCATGATCCCGACCTCGCTCAGGCATCACATCACGTAACCCATCGGGAAAAGAAAGATGAACCTCGCTGTGTGTCGGTTTCACGGAGTGGTGTAGGACAATAGAAGTATCCCCATTCCGTAGGCAAGTCAACCATACCGTTGCTCACTGTGTCTACCACGTGTTGCCCGGCCTCCTCGGCGCACGAGGACTCAAGATCCCGGCCATCATTACGATCCGCAGACCCGAGACTCTCCGTCCCGGGTCTATCCCTACGCGACTCACCGGACAAGCCGGTCTCCTCATCGGCGCGCAACGCCACCTCGAGCACCTCCGCTACCGCCTCAACCTCGACACTCATGGGCTCAGGTTCCTCAACAGTCACCGTCCTGGGAGAAAACCGCACAGTCTTCCCATGAGACGATCCGCGACTACCTTTGGATCTACAAAGATTAGGGCTACAGATGCCCACCCTGATTGACGCACTACCGTGGGGGATCCTCTACGCTGCAATTCCCAAGATAGAGATCGGAGAAGTGAATGTACGACCTGACGCAGCCTCGTCAACCCGGTGACTGCAAGTACCAATACCAACAAGATGGTATTCAACAATCTGACTCATCGTCGAGTCTAACAACCTCTTAGCGTTGGTTGTAACTAAGGCGTAAGGCTGACAGAATCAGAAAACGCCCCTTAAAAGTAGTTTAGTTTAGTCTCGCGTATTCTAGAGAGAGATCTACCCTCAACACCTTCTTTAAAAAGTGCTATGTATCGGTCTCTGTTTTTTTTTTTCCTTCTCCCGAAGGGATGCATTGGTACGTGCAATTGTCTTGGTCGTCGCAAGTCTGCTGGCACTGTTTGGGCTTACAGAGTTGCCTATTACAGTGTTTCACCAGGTGGGCTTGACCCTTTATCAAGCGTCGTAGCAGCTAAGCGGCAAAAAATGATACTAAAAGCTATATAGAGGAGCACAGATTTAGCGACCATAGTCTTAGGATCGATTTTAAGCAGGGATATAGAGTATATAAGATTGTAGTAGATTTGAAGCAGGGGTATAGAGTATATAAGATTGCAGTAGATATGGAGTATAGTGCAGTATTGCTAGAGGGGAGAATAGTAACTAGGCTTCTTTAAAGGTATAATAGTAGTAGCTAGTAGCTTAAGAGTTAAGCCTTTCCTTTATAAGAGCTCTAACTAGTCCTTTAATACCTAAAATGATCCAGTTTCCTATATAGCCCTATCTAGATACCTCGCATCGCTTTAACCCTCCTATTACTTATCAACCCGATTTCGGATAGGAGATGCAATAGTATTGCTCTGTTTTCTCCTTTTCTTTCTATAAATGATTGCAAGCGTCCTGACATACATTTTTAGAATCGCATATTTTTTCGCAAAAATCTGGAAATGTGCAACGGTCGCCGTTTTGGCAAATCTCGAAGTCGTTACTGCCTGGTCCATGCGGAGCACGCACTGCAGCGGCTAGGCCGCAAAAAATGCTAAACGCCACGGAGAAGAGAAGAGATTTGGCGACCATAGTGTCGGGCTGAAGCGCTTAGGCGTAAAAAATAGACTGTAAAGCCGTAACGAGTTTGAGGTGTGCTGATTGGGGCTTTAATGCTGTGTTGCCGGGGGAAACAGTAGTAAACAGGTTTCTTTGAAATATTGTGGTAGTGGTGCTAGTTCGAAAGCCTTGATCTGTGACTTACTTTCGCATGAGGACTATTCTAGTTGGGAACCAGTCCTTTTATACTTGAATTGATCCCTATCTTCCTCATTCTGCTTGGGTGCTTTTACGCGACGCCCCATTTTTGCGTACGGAGTGCTCGGCATTGCTATGGGCCTAGATTTTGCCTATTACCTCCGTTACCCGTGTTTTAGATAAATATCAGTACTGCTAAGTAGAAGGGGTGCTTATACATATGTTAAGATACATAGAAAGCATGTGAGATAATATTGTTATTATACATCTAGAATACAACCTCGGAATGATTTTACAAATTTACTTGCAGGGGTGCTTTAGACCAATTAGATAACAGATCAGGAATAGGTAAGACATAAAGTAGAGATAGAAGGTACTTTATTTTGTACATATATTACAGAAAAATAAGTCTGTATAGAGTAGTACTTATACTCTATATGTCTATAAATCTCTTTAATGGTAGTTACCTATCTAGTATAGATACACTAATTTTAGCCCCAACTAGTAGAAAAATTTAGGGCTTGTAGATTTATACAATCATTCAGGGGTTGTATTGTTGATATGATTATGGTGCTTGCGCGGTTTTTTTTCTTTTTGATTGGTATCTCATGGATCTCCAGTCGGTGAATGGACTTGGCATGCATTATTTGTTATGGTTTGACCTCATCATGCAGTAGTTGCCTAGCAATCAGGGAAGAATCTTGTATCATTGATACATGTAGGTATCTCCTTTCTACTTAGTAATATACATAGTGACAAACGACTCGAGCTGTATTATGTACAAATTACACAATCACTTATCTATTTCCTCCCCTTTCACGATTTCTACGACCTAGCAGTATTCTACCACCTCCGGCACGGATCAGACCACTGCGTGTTCGGAACGGCCGGGAGACAAAAAAGTACATAAGAATGTACTATTTATTGTTTGAATAAGTTGCTAAAACATCTCCCATAACAGCGGCATGGGCCGCTGCTACATCGGTAGAGTCGAATATGCAAAAGTTGGGCGTCGGATAAAAGCGACCCTATCGGATGTGAGGGTCTCACAACGCAATACTTGTTGTATATCGGGGGGGCGGAAGGAGGGGGTTTCTGCTATCCGAGGTCACAAGTTCAATCCTGAAACAGAGTCCGTAGATCACCCGACCTTTTGAAGGGGACCTCTGCCTCGTATTTGTGCGAAACGTTGTTTATGCACGATGCACTCCGTTTTCATGCGTCATTGCTATCCATCGGAGGGCGACCTGACACTACTCACTATTTCAAGATGCCGCGGACAGCCGGCTCCGGGGCCCCTTTTGTGCGGTCAATGTCCACGTCTCTCGTGTATTATTCGAAAGGGGAAGCCTTCGGCCCGGTCACCGCCATGCCGGAGTAAACTCAAAGGAAGGCGTAACCTAGCGTTTGCCGGCTGGGCGTTCGTAAGACTCTCTGCATAGAAGAAGGCCCTCATGGCACTACTCGGCTTGTCGGGAGCGGAGGAGAAAAGGACGTCACATTGCGGGAGAAAGTCCAGCGCTTATCACGACAACCTGTACCCCATAATAGCGTGTAACTGTTGGGACTTTTGTCTAGAGCCTTTTTAGAAACTCGACTAAAGTAAGTTAATGTCCTGGGATGAACCCCGCAAGGTAATGCTTGACTGGCAGATGGTATTCGTGTTAAGTCGATTCTGCATAACTCATTCAGGACTGACAAGCCGGCCATGTCCTTCTCCCTCGTCATCCGAACTACCCGAAGGTGTAGCTAAGGTCAACCCCACCGTTGCCGCCACTTCCGCTAATATTTGCGACTACCTCAGCCAACCAATATATATAATATATATATTTATATATATATATCACCTGACCTACTACACATCCTCTCTGTAAAAGAAAAAAACCCGGTTTTGTAATCATAAACATGAGGATAGATCAAGAGCAAAGAACGAAGTAATATAGGATACGTTATTCTTATAAAGGAGAGCTTAGGCTTAGTCGGGCGAGCTACACGCGCAATAGTCACGTCATGTCCCAATAATGGTAGGCTCTTTCCGATCGTAGGCGTCCCCAGACATCCTGATGTTCCTAGCTCCGGCGGATCATTAACAAACCCTGGTGCACATACACTCCAGCCGTTGCTAAAAGGAACACCTATCTTTCCCTCTTGTTTCTAAGACTTTTTTTTTTTTTTTTTTTTTTTGTAACTGATTATTGGCACTAGCTTCCAGCTATAGGTACACTAGCTATGTAAGACAACTTTAGCGTCGCAAAAAGTGCATTTCTACTACGTCCTATACTGTGTGGGGTTGACGAAGCTTCTTCACGTATATATTTGCACGTTGGAGGTATGACTTCCTTTTTGGACCCGGTTGGTCCGGAGTATGCCCACAGTATATCCACAAGTTGCACAGCTGGGCATATTGACGAGGTCCTGTGACTGGAAGTAGATTAGTGATGATACCACCAGGGGTATCTTGCATTTAACCTACTGCGATATATGCTTCGCCTGATAGCTTTAGGTTGGGTCTTTGACCAATAAACTCATCATTCAAGAAAACTATAGCTCCCATGAGCAGGCAGCTAATAGAACCTGCTAGCCAATAATGACCTCGTATCAAGGATTATGGCTGAGACATTAATTCTCTTGTTGTTCGGCACCTTGATGGTGCCCTATAGGCTAGGCAGACCTACTACAGAAGTGAGACTTATGATGTACGACGTTGTGATATGCGACCTTGACTATACAGTCAATCAATAGTATCAAGTTTTTTTTGTGTCTGCCCCTAACTTTTTGACAGGCACTGCATGAAGTAAAAGCAAGTTTACACTAATTAAAAAACTACAAGAGACTAATAGAAGAACCGTACAAGCACTAGAATCAAGGTCCGCGCCCGTAAGCAGGTAGCGCGCCCGCAAAAGCTAGTCTGTAGAGAAAGTAAAACCAGGGATTCTTGTGCCTGGTAGCATTTTTCGATACTTTTCACTCTTCCCGGAGGGGTTTAATATATCCCTGGCTCTTTATAAGTAGTCGTTATAACATGAGACCGGGATGACGAGCAAATGTGAGGTTCAGATAGCTGGCACCGGCTTCACTTTAGCGTCAAACCGCATAATACGAGCTCCTTTATTTAGACTGAACCTCTGCGGTCCTTTTGCCGATGGCCAGGTACGTCTGAGCGTAAAACGGCGACTGTGTGGCTTCGTCGAGGCCAGGTTGATAGGCTTGGCTTCAGGTATAAATGGATTGGTTGGTCGTGCTCGAAAGAGAGAAGGCAGGAAGATCAAAGCCGTCGAACCATCAGCTTCTACTGCAATACCTAGTTGGTGTCTCCCCTTAGCAACAACACAGCATCAAAGCCTTCATTAACGTACTCTAAGCTCCGCCACAATCTTACAGCCTACCATTCTTCCTGCCCCAGCTCCTCATCCCGAGACCATGGTCGCCAAATCTCTCCTCTTCTACATGGCTTTTGGCATTTTTTGCCGCCTAGCCGCCGCAGCCCCCGCCAACAACGGTCAACCTAAACCCTATACAAGTCCAGGCGATCTTAGGCCCGCGAATAAGTGCGGCACGGGCGGGACTTGTCCAGAGCACTACCAGTGCGTCAAGGGGTACTGCGTACACTAGAGAGGAGAAAGACAAACAGAGGTCGGTACTGTTGCATCTTACATCGGAAATTGGGGGAATGTGCAGGTTACTGCTCGTTACCATTGCAGCCCTCTCTGCGTATGGTAGGTCTAGCTGGGCATAAACGGGATAAACGGAGTCGTGGAACTTTTGGAGGTAGTTGTTTTTTTTTTTCAGCTCGGACCCTGCAGCCCTCTCTGCGTATGGTAGGTCTAGCTGGGCATAAACGGGATAAACGGAGTTGTGAAACTTTTGGAGGTAGTTGTTTTTTTTTCAGCTCGTACCCTGCTTTTGTGCATTCGGCACCTCGGATGTAACTAGGAGCAAACTAGGCGGCTGGTATCGCTATAAAGAGACATGTTGAAGCATATAAACACAACCAGACCCTTTGAATAAAAAGCAGTGCCTCTCTGTACATACACCTCTTACTATAAAGGCGCCTTTTATGGTTTTCTCTTGTCTAGAAGTGTTATACACTACATTGTCGACTCAAGCAACACTTCCGATAGGGCGTCAGTAGTCGCCACATACATGCCACACGCATCGACAGTCTTTACGAGCGTATTCGAGCAAGTCGCTCGCGACTGCCACAACAGAAATTTCCTTCACACCACTCAACTGTGTCAGCGAACCTAGGGTCACTAAAAGGCTTATGTTACTGGCCAGTCTCAAAAAAAATAAAATCAGCCGTTATGCCTTGCCGTCGGACCTCCTTCAAAGTCACACGTGAGCCCTGTCTCCATCTATCGTCTATATCATGGTCGCATCTAACATCTAGACTAAGTCATCACAGGTGTACATCTATAGATTAACACGCCCGGCTGCATATGGCTGGACTGGGGGTGCGAATATCTCCATGTGTCCGTATTGCGCCCAATCCTGGTTGTTGGCCATCATCTGGAGCCACTTTTTCCTCGAGCTCATAAACAAATTCAGATGATCTTCACGACTCAGATCCAGAGGCGGAAAGCCCTTGCTAACCAGTCGTATCCTAAGAGAAAGCAAGGAGAAAGTGAAGAAGAAAAAAGGCACGTTAGCTCATCAACACTTGCCGACACATGTGCTCTGAGAGGAGAAAAGGGGGGCATCGGACGACAAAGAGGGAAGCACTTACTGTGCGCCTGCTGCCATGATGGTTATCGCAGAGTCGGCCTGGTCGAGCAAGGTCTCAATAGCACTGTCAACCTTTCCGTCGAGAATCTTCCTAGGCAAATCGAGTTCGTCGCAGGCGGGTCGACCCAGGCCGACGCCATGAACGGTTTCGAGCGCCTTGACCATGCCACTTGTGGTACGCAGTCCGCCCGTCACATAGGCCTTTGTCTTCTTCAGCGCAGGAACGATGACCTCTGCGAATTCCAAGAAGAAGGCTTCTCTTTTCCTGGTTGACTCGCTGCGATGGTGAAAGGCCATTACTTCGTAGTTACCTCCAGACAACTCGACAAAGTCAAAGCCAGCCTGTTCCAGGGCGGCGCAAAGATCCCTGCAGTCTTGGACAGAGAAGGCGCCGTCTTGGAACTCAACGCTGTTGAGCTTGATGCTTATGCTGAAGCTCTTGGGCACACGGGCTCGGATGGCGTCGTGGATCTGGAAGATGAGCCTAGCTCGGTTGAGAATAGAGCCGCCGTATTCGTCTGTGCGCTTGTTGGTTGTAGGCGAGAGGAATTGTGCCAACAAGTAGCCGCTGGTTATCAACTCTCTGTCAGAACAGAACAGACAGGGGGAGGACAAGAACGTGGTCAACCATCATTAAACATGAGGGCGAGTCGGAGGCCTTACTGTGCGCTATGCAGCTGAACTCCGTCATAGCCCGCTTTGTACAGATACTCGGCGGCATGGGCAAAGCCCTCAATCACATCATCAAAGTCCTTCTTCTCCATTGGCCGGGGTTTGGCAAACGACATGCCAGCTCTGTTATTGCTAAGCTGTACGTCACTGGCAGAGATGGGATTCTTCTGTACGGTGCTGTAAACCTGGCGGCCCGGATGGCCGACCTGCGCAATGATCAGACTCCCGTGCTTCTTGGCAACAGCAGCCAGCTTTTGGAAAGCCTCAAAGCGCTCTCCGCTGAAGGGAGAGCCTCGCGGGACGATGGCACATCCGGGAGACTCGAGATGGTCGTACTCAAACATGACATTGCCGGTGAGGAGGATACCGAAGCCGCCAGGAGACCATCGCTCATATAAATGGATGAGTTCCTTGGTGGGAATGCCTCGCTTCTCAAGGACAACGGGATCCCACGTCGACAGTCTTTCCGTCATGGCACCTTTGAGTATTCGATTGGTTGCGGTCCTGCCGCTGAACTCGAACGTGAGCGGCTCCCGCAGCGGCGCAGGATCGGTCTTGGGTGCGGAGAAACGCTTGGGAGTCATGACGTTCTCTTTCTCTGTGCCTGGTGTTGTTCCTGCCAGACAGGGTCATGCCAAAGTGAGGAGTAGCATAGTCCGTAGATGATGAGAAATCCGGACAGCAAGAGACCCATCTTCAACCAATCGCATGGGACTTTTAACCGAGAACTACCTGAGTAAACTGACTGATCAGCCCTGTCTAGTCCATTGCCACCGCACCACAACTTTGAAGATGATGCGATCTGGACGAGGATTTACCATCTTACTGTTATGGTGGTGTCAACACTTGACCTTGTCTTGATACTAAAGGTCGCTATTATCTGAGCAATCACTCAACTTAAGAACGCCGTCTTCTATCCCACTCTCCACCCCTTCAAAGATGTCGAAGTTAGATTACCCCAAGTCGCTCCATCCATATCATCGGTCTATTTATCCTCGGCAGTCTCAACGGAACAGTTGACAAGCCGCCCACCTGAGCCGCCCAGCTTGTGGGGGGTTTGCATTCGTAATTCAACGTTGATCCAGCAACCCGTTCAGTCTTCGGCTTGTATGGGATGACGCTGTATTCAGATAGGCAAAGGGAAAAAAAAAAAAAAGAAAAAAAAAAAGGAAGAAAATGAAACAACATAAATCAGTTAGAAAAACCTCTTCAACTTATTTCCGTACAGATGAGCATTGTTTGTGATGATTACATTACACATCCTCCGTCGCTATAGCCCGCTTTCCTGTAATAGACGCCTCCGACTTCTCACATGGCGCATTGTCAGAATCCGAGAACGCCAAATAAGCAAATGGCCGAGTTTCGGATCTTCATCATCCGCTCTTGAAGGCTCAAAAGCTATGGGTCGCCAAGCCCCCATGTGATTTCCTCAACGTCACCCACGCGCCATACCAGCCGAACCCGGACTCGCCGTCCGGCCCCGGCCACACCAAGGATAGGCAGCAATTGCCCCTGAGCAAGCTTTGGCGTGAATGGCCTGTTGCGACCTAATTTGAAAAGGAGCAGGACATTATGACTCCGAAGACGCTGAGGGGCGCGGCAAGGGAGGCGGCATCTCCGACGAGGTGGTTCAGAGCGTCATTGTGGATGGCGATCATGCGGTCGTGCGGACGACGTCGGAGGGAGGGAGTGAGTGGCGTGTCGGATTATGCGATATATTATTGATTTTTTGTGTCCTGCTCCAGTTTTGTGCCATGCACTGCATGAGGTAAGACTCAGTCAACACCGAGTGCCTAGTCGTACGCTGCCTAGAGAACCATGTGATGCCAGTGGAAAGGCCGGATTATGCTATACAGGGAAAGTATAGAGTCAATCGTGATCACCACGCCCTGGTTTTTGTAAAGGTCTGGGAGAAAATTATGGAATCCGGAGGAGGAAGTCACTGCGTGGATAGGCAGATGTCGCGCTTGCTGAGCCTAAAGTTCACGGCATATATATGTAGTCTAGTGAACAGCGACATTTGAGGAGCTCTTCACGAATCTCGAGGGGGATCTGTAAAAGACCTCCATCCTCTTGTCTAAAACGCCATCCCAGAGCGTGTGCCAATCCATCCCTGGTATGTAAAACAAAACACCAAGCTCCTGGCTCGTCCACCAACTTGCTCTATCCATGTTTCCGGATCCCAAAACAAGATACTCACCGTCCACCATGGTCATCTTGAAATGGCTGACAACAGGCTCGTCCTCCACGTCTTTCCTTTGTGGCATTGATTTATAGTACAAGATCTCGAGCGACCCCGGAAAGACGGGCTGCGCTTCTATGTCCTGTGCCTGGCTGTTTCTTTCCCGCAGCTTCTGGTACTTGCTGACAAATTTCTTCAAGCACAGTGACGTTGTTGTTCCAGCCGTGACGAGCTGCTCGATCAGCATCATGCACTTGTTGGTCCGAATCTGTACGTTGACTCCCCTCCCGAGGGCTTCGAGAAGGGCGTCGAAAACTGGCCACGATGTAACATTCGGTGTTACAATGGTGATTTCGCGGCGAGCGTTCGCAAATAATGTCAGTAACGCGGCATTTAAAGGCGTCACGGGCGGGTTGGAAAACGAAAGAAATGGGAAGAAGCTGAATCTAGGGTTTCTGTGATGCGGCGACGGCAACAAGACAGTGGGCACCAGCTTGCTGCCTGCCACCTTGAGAGACCGGGTTGCTGACGTGTCATCTTCCAGTAAGGATCTCATTTCACTGCTGGCAATATCTGCAGTGTGCAAACCGCCGTCCTCTCTGGTCTTTGTGTGATTTCCATGTTCGTCCATGCTTGCGGACTCTAGGCTCTTTTCCAACCCAGCTCCCCAGACTCTCTTGTGAAAGGCAGTCAATGTCTCGACAACGTCTCCTTTCAACTCGATGCATCCCTCAAACCACTTCTCCCAGCTCACGTTGCAACTTGGCAAGAAAGCTATTTTCTCGTCAATGATGACATACTTTGGGTGCATCACGCTGACTGGCGTGAAGAACAGACTTTTGACCGTGAGCTGGATTCCTCCGCTTGTAAGTGTTTCTTCATCCGGAAGACCTAGCTTGGTCCATCTGACTGATGGATATATTTCTCCATGTTGAGAAGAGGTATGGAGCAGCTTCTGAACCAGACCCCATGAGGAGAGACCAATAGTGACTTTGAGTGGGTGAGACGCATTGCCGCCAGCTCTCCTCGAAGCAACCAATTGTGTCAGGGTGTCCCTAATGGCGTCCAGGGACGGGGACGCAGCCCAGTAGCACGTCACAAAGTATATGGAGCTCTTTGCGTTGAGCATGGCAGGTATTATGCCTCGCTTGAAAATAGTCTCGCCCGTGCCAACATACAATGTCTGTGGGGAGCTTGTGGTGATGAGGGACTCGGGATCGCGAGCATAGTAACTTGGGAAGTCCCGGAGCTGTTCGGCCTGATGGAAAAGCAGAAACTCCTTCCACGGCAGCACAAAGGCGGATGGAAATTGAGAGGAACTCATATTGATGAAGGGTCTACAGGGTGTATGCACGTATGGCGGCTCATGTCAGAATGCTGAGTGAAGGCTTTTGCCGAGGAGAATAATTGAGCAGTGATGAAGGGAGTTTGCAGCTGGCTTTATATTATCAGATCAGACATTGAGACGTCACAAAAGTGGGTCCTATCTTGCCCAGCTCAAAGCACATACGGAGTACATGCATACACAATATAACTAAGTTCATGCATCTGGACAGGCCATATTGGCAAGACACGAACTACGGTAAGTCTTAGTAGATAGCTAGTTATATCCGTTGTAGAAGCATTATCCAGCGGAGAAGACACACAATCTTTACCCACCCGGCCTGCAAGAAAGCACTGGTTAAAAACTGGACACAGCAAGCTTGGAACTAAGAGCAAGCTTCTAATGAAATACTGAAGTCAGATCGTCTGGCGCTTTGATCGCTTGTTCCATCAGTAAGCGAACCAGGCTTTTGCCAGAGCACAGCCATTCATAACGCGAGTCACTGTGATTGATGCCATTCGTCGAAACTCAACAATGACAAGAAGAATCCAGATACCGGATACGTGAGGATAATTGAGCTGGCTGCGAAACCAAAGAATGTGTAAGCCCCCAGAGGTCCGCGGCCGATAAATTTGCCATGCCATGTTGCCGTGCCTGATCCTATGGGGGGAGTAGAAGTAGTGGTCGAACTTGGCGTACTAGTCATAAAGGCACTCTTGGGAAGTGTAAATCGAGGGTATGTACTTGTCGCAGTCGGCCGTGTACAAGACGCCGACTATGTGTCTGTGCTTCAGGGGTGCATTGGGGATCTGGACAGACCAACCTTGACCACCAGCACCGCGCCCTAGACAATTGTCAATAGCTGTTACAAAGTGATCATGGTCACCCCGTTTATACCATACCAAGGCTCGCGCAGGACTGTCTTTTATCAGCGGCAGTGCTGGCTGCTGTGATGGCCAGCAAAGTGAGCCGTGAGATTCTTTTTGCAAAAAGGCGTTCTAGGAACTGATGTCGTTGGGCAATCCTGCGACCTGCTATGTTGCTTTGATTCAACTCTCCTACTACCCAGGTCATAACTAGCTTCTTGCATGAGCGGACACAAAGCTGCATTCCTTATCTGTCCTTGGTAAGACGACTCACGCGGGTGATGCTATTCTGGCACAATGTAGATTCCATGCATTCGTTTAGCAGTGTCGTCAAGATTCAAGTAGCTCTCAATTCCCTCTAGGCGTATATACCAGAAACAATCTATCGCGTGCGGCAACTTGGGACATCAACCCAATTCTAGTGAACTGCCACGAAGGGAATTCATCAGAAATGGACCGTTTTGTTCTTTGCTGAGCCTCTTTGGGTAGCCAACCGCATTGGCGAGTTATACAACCTGAAGGAAACGTTAGGATAGTACCGATTCATCGTCCATGGTTCCAGGCAAACACAAAAGGTAGGTGCTCCTGACAGCTTCGTTCGTACTGACCAGGCAGCCTCTCCTTGTGAATGAATATAGGACATGCTGATGAAACAATAAGATGCGTCTCTTGATCTGTTGCAGGTCATGTTATGTTGAACTTCCACCCCACGCAATCCAGCCACACTCACCGCCTTGGAGCTTCCGGGCAGAAAGCGCTCTCCCGCCCCGCCGACAACTCGCCCCTTTCTTGCAGGGCACCTCGGAAGAGCATCCAAGCTCTTAGTGCTGGTAAACGGCGACTCTTGACTTTTATTGCCGCCCCGGCTCTTCGAGAGCGAAACCCGTTTTACTCGAGCCGCGTCCGCCTTTACTCGCTCGCCCAGCATGATCTCTGGCGTCCTCATTTTCAACCAAAAGGGCGAGAACTTGATCTTCCGCGCTTTTCGCAACGACTGCCGGCCCCGCCTCGCTGATGTCTTCCGCATCCAGGTCATCTCCAATGCCCAAGTCCGATCGCCAATCCTGACCCTGGGTAGCACTACCTTCAGCCATGTGAAGCACGAGAACATCTATCTTGTGGCCATCACCAAAAGCAATGCAAATGCGGCCCTCGTATTTGAATTTCTGTACCGGTTAATTCAACTTGGCAAAGGATATTTTGGCAAGTTTGACGAAGAGGCTGTCAAGAACAACTTTGTGCTGGTCTACGAGCTGCTAGATGGTGTGTGAGATTTTTTTTTTTTTTTTTTTTTTTTTTCCTTGTTGTTTCTGATTCAACGAACTTGGCGTCCCTAATTGTGCTGAATAGAAATCATCGATTTTGGTTATCCGCAGAATACCGAAACCGACACCTTGAAAATGTACATCACCACAGAAGGAGTCAAATCGGAAACGAGACCAGAAGATACTTCCAAGATTACAATGCAGGCAACCGGTGCGCTGTCATGGAGGAAAGCAGATGTTCGATATAGGAAAAATGAGGCATTCGTAGATGTCATTGAAGATGTCAATTTACTTATGTCTGCCACCGGGGCCGTCCTACGAGCCGACGTCAGTGGCCAAATTGTCATGCGAGCCTATTTGACCGGTACTCCAGAATGCAAATTCGGGCTCAACGACAGGCTTTTATTGGACAATGACGGGCTTCTAACCCTTCCAAGTGGGAACAGAATGGGAACCAAGGCATCCAAGGCCGCAGCTGGTAGCGTTTCTCTAGAAGATTGTCAATTCCATCAGTGTGTGAAGCTTGGTAAATTCGACACGGACCGCATCATCAGCTTCGTGCCGCCCGACGGAGAATTCGAACTTATGCGCTATCGAGCCACTGAAAATGTCAATCTCCCGTTCAAGGTCCACGCCATTGTCACCGAAGTCGGGCGCACCAAAGTCGAGTACAGCATAGGCGTCAAGGCAAATTTTGGCCCGAAGCTCTTTGCCACAAACGTAATTGTGCGCATCCCAACCCCATTGAACACCGCAAAAATCATTGAGCGCGTCACACAAGGCAAGGCAAAGTATGAGCCTAGCGAAAATTGCATCGTCTGGAAGATTGGTAGGTTCACTGGCCAGAGCGAGTATGTTCTCAGCGCCGAGGCTCTCCTTACCAGTATGACGAACCAGCGAGCATGGAGTCGTCCTCCCTTAAGCATGAACTTCAGTCTGCTCATGTTCACCAGCTCGGGTCTCCTGGTTCGATACCTCAAGGTATTCGAGAAGAGCAATTATTCTAGTGTGAAGTGGGTTCGATACATGACACGGGCAGGCTCGTATGAAATTAGGTAAGTCCCGTTTTTCTATACCTAACTTTAAATAAACCACGACTGACGCATCACAGGTTCTAAGTCAATTGCATCTTTTGAGTCAAATCATATATAGGCGTTAAGGATACCCCGGGTCATATGAGCGGCATCAGTATATGTTAATGTTAAATCAGTTCAAAGGAGGCAATCTCAGGCACGTCGAATGGATGGACTACGTGAGTAGAAAACACAGAGAGGGGGAAAACCAGGCTAGATCTGATTGATGTTCGGAGCAGCTGCATGCATTGCACAATAACGAAACTTGACGATCAATTTTGAGGTAAATCTCAGGCATGCTAGTGCTTCGGTCAATAACGCAATTTACACCGCTGTGTGCAACCAACTTTTGACAACAAATTCTGGGTAATCCACGGAATAGTCAGCACACACGCTTGTCAAATGTCGGATTGCATCATGTTAGCCGGTATGCCACCGAGACACTCCACGCCATGCGTGCAACGAGGGACATATCAAGATATCGCGCATTCGCCTGCTGTGATACGTACTGGGTGACTTTGGTACCTTACACAGGCCGCGCTCAGAATTGATAATCCCTGGAGTGGAAGGCTCGTAGCCGAAGCAGACCTAAAAAGGAACTCGGAGAAAGACTTCCAAGCAGGATTCTTCGCTTTCTCATTCATAAAGCGACACCAGATTGGTTGTTGTTCCCGAATAATCTCGGGTCCATAAATAGCCCATTCCGATCTCGTCACTCCCGCTTGAGACACCATCATCGCACGAGATCTCGTTCCATTGTGCACCTCGATACCGACCGCATGGTTCTTGGGTCTGTGGCGTGCAGATATTGCAAACGGGAGCCTTATTATGCTACCTGCGTGGACCGTGCGTATCTCTGTAGCACCTCCATCGAATACTCGGCCGTGAGGACACATGACACGGTAAGTAGATATAAGCAGGATAAGAAAACAGAATCGGATCAAACCTGAGCCATCACTTGAATGAATATTGGTATGGGTGTCTTCTTTTAAACGAGACGTGCGAAATGGCGGATTCAAGCACATATGAGAGATTCCATGGTTCGATGCCAGTGCTCATGACTTGAATGGACTTCTACTGGTGCGCCTGGGGCGCAATATTGTGCTACCAACTCTCGGACGATCATTTCCTTTGAGACTCATTAACTAAGACTAACGGCCCTGTCAAAACAAAACATCCTGAAACGTTATTGGAAGTCGCATCTTGACGCTTCGTCGTGGCATGCTTGACAGCACTACCGTAAAGATGAACAGCCACGACGTCGCTTACGGGACCTTGCATGAGATCCCAAGCTCCAGGTCGCTTAATATGTAGAACAGATGTTGCTAGATTACAGTCTTTCCATTAAACGATGAGTCTCTTGAGGAACCTTTTTATCTCAACCAAAAGCTCGTTCTGTATTAGAATGTGATACAATGAACGGGGGAAGCCGAGCCTAGTTGAGTATTAGACGAGGAGTTAGACAATGAGGCTTTCGCGCCCTCGTGAGGGAACCCGTTATCGTCTGCTCAACGCCCGACTAGTTCTGAAATAAAATGATATAAAGGGCATTCATTCCGGCCGGTCTTGATGCTCTCATGGGTTTCCCATAACGAGTTATCAACCAATTATCATACTGGTAGAGCGCTCCTCGTTGTGTCCTTGGGGAAACCACAGCCACACAGCGACGCCCATTGAAACAATCATCGCCATGTGCATCGGCCATCCGCGCAACCACCCATGCGGGCATACCTCTATTCTCTGGAACTACTGCAGATCGTCCTCCTTCGACACGACGACGGGACAAGCCATGCATTGCGGGAACATAACCTTCGGGCCCTATAACCGAGAACTCAAGTCAGGATGCCCTTTAGCAGAGTGCAGGTTCAAGGCCAAGGGGGGGAACTGGATATGCTGCCAATGTCACCGTGGTCCGAACCATCTGGGATGGTGTACTCAGCCAGTCGTACGGCTCCGGCAGAAGCTAGGGAGCGACAACGCCGATGAAACAGAGGAGGCGAATTGCACATGTGATCACGGATGTTGCGACCAGTGCACTGTTGAAGGTGAGTAGACTCTGCAAGGTGTCATTTTTGTGGGCATCGCGAGTTTCTCAGATAACAACAACAACAACAACAAGTCGGAGGTTAACTTTGAGTTCTAAACTTTTCAGGCAACAGTTAGCGGCGATGACATCTTCAGGACGTATCATTGTGATTATGGGAAGTGTCTTGTTCCGAGCTCAAGGGCAAGCAGACGAATCTGAACTTTGGGGCCCTATCTTGGAGAAAGACAGCTGTGGTCGGACGTCCATGGCTTATAAAAAAAAACTGTTTTAGCTCTGGTCCGCACGTTGCTTGGTGGGCTGGCTGGCCGGCGGTTCTGTAATTGTATTGGCAATGATAATCCCGGTACCAATATCTTTCCTGGAAAAGACCGCCATACTACGTAGTCTGTATACGTGCAGTCATTCGAGCGACTAGGTCCATCCCTTGTCACTGCCCAAGGGATATCAAAAGCGGGTTATGGCTTTCAAGATGTCACCCTGTCAACCTTAGTACATAATCCCTTTCCCCCTTCCCTTGGGGGGCCATCTAGCTTCTTGCCTCACGATGCGACTTTCTTTCTCCATCGTTCGGCTTGACCCGGCTCTGTTCAAGTTAACTTTGAGGGGGGCCAAGTCTGGGGTGGCCTGGGTGGCAACGTGGTCCAGGGCTTCCGCAGTTCCACGTGTGTGCCAAACATCTGTTAACCTTGGCGGTCCACAGTCGGGGAACAACTTCTAGGTCCATGGCTAGATTTATTATAGGACAGAGGCCGATCTTTTCGAGCTTTGTGCTCGTTATCTGAGACGCGGCCTTCTTCCGGGCTGGGCTGTTTTCAAGAGGATGACACAAGCTATGATGTCTGTTGTCGAGCTCACATCAAAGCATAGGCTGTGACAGCTGTCCTGTGTAATAATACCTTCCATCCGCATTATGATGCTCAATTTCTGATACCCATGTCGCTGCAGACCCAAACTAAACGGCCACCAGTTAATTGTCTTTACGGCTGGAGCGGAGTCAAAGGGATGGGCAAATTAATACAAGGTCTGTGATACGGGCTTTTAAACGGCTGTATTAACTAATCCTGAATAGGTTAATTCATGGTGGAAAGTCTTGATTTAGAGTCTCACCTCTTCTAATCCTAGCTAGATCAGGACGGAAGAGCCGGGGTTTTAGGAATTTCTCTAATTTGCCTGCATAGAAAGTGGCTAATCTTGCGTTACTGCTAGGGTACCTTGGGGAAAAAAAAAAAAAAAAAACTCGCCGTATGAGTCCAGGGAAAGCCTTGTAGAAGCCATCTGATTTGAGAGGGATAGAAGAAGCCCTTGTAGAGCACGACATACCTTGGAGGCTGAAATATGTGCTTTCATTACAAGGTAAGGGGGGGGTAATATATGTATAGTGTTGTACAACTATCGATGTACTGGCTGGTAACATTGTTTTTTAATCAAAAACCAGGCTTCAAACGCACTAGTCGTGGCTCAAACTAGGTGAGCAGATTGCGGATAAACTTTGTTCGTGATGCGTCATGGGCCCAAGACTGGCCGGAAGTTGCCATGTCTAGTCCCAAAGAGGAATGGACCAGCGCCGCCAACACATGGCAACGAGGACCTCAGCAGCAGCCGTGGCCAGGCTGAACGTCAAAGTGCATGTTGCGGATTTGTCAACGAAGTTGGTGGGATGATGAATCCGCTCAGCGCAAGGATGCGCAACCCGGTAGCGCAGCGCCATGGTGTTTGGTGCGCGTGTGTGCGGCCAGTGGCCAGTCTCCACCAACCCCACCCCACTCTCCAGCCAGTCTCCAGCCAGTCTCCACCAGTCTCCAGCACAGTCGTGTGCAGCTGGCCTCGACTGGCGCGCCAACCACGCCTGCCCCTGCCAGGCGAGGCGCCTCACCTCTGGCTGAAAGCCTTCACCACCATTCATTCGTTCATTCATTCATTCATTCATTCATTCATTCATACACTCATCCATAACCCCATTCACCACTAGTCCCAGCCGGCCAAACAGTTGCTCTTTCTCAACAACGTCTCGACTCGATCCCCTCCCTCGATTCCCTCGATCCCCTACGACCATCCGCTCTTCGCCGTCGACTCTACAACGTACCTCTCATCTCACCAACCTTTTAAGCATCCTATCAGCCTCGCTGCGCGCCCTGCAATCCCAACTCCGTCTAGACGTCTCTCCTGGATCAGAACGAACGTCGCTTGCCGCTTGCTATACCCACCATACCCTCCGGCTCGGTTCATCCTGACACGCTTGACACCGTCGGTACCTGCCCCTAATCGGACTAGCCGGCCATCCATCCGCCTTACTCAACAACCTCTTGTGCTCTTCTCGCCTCGGCAGCTTTCATCAAAGTTTCAGTCCGCACTGCCCCCTCCCTCCTGCCCCTAGGCCGGCCGATCATTGTTGTCAGGCTCCCAATCTTTCGCGCCGACGCCGACGCCGACGAGTTGTGTCATTTTTTGTTTCTCGCTTGCCCCCCGAAAGTGGTTGACGACGGCCCAGGCTTCCCAGGCTTCCACGCTCTTCAACCTCGCCGTTAATTTGCGCTTGGACTGGCTACCTACGACACTACCACTACCTGGCCAGCGTTTTAACTGGCTTGGTTAAAGAGCCCAGTCCGCCACAAGGAGAATATCCCAGTCTTGTCATTAGTCCGTCACTCACAATGCCCACTTCGGTCGAGTCATCACGCCCCATCATGGCTCCGTCGGTATGTCGCTACTTGCTTTCCCTTTTTGCGCGTGTCTGCTTTCTTTTTTTCATCATCTTCTCAGTCTCGTCACTGCCATGTTTCGAGCTGTTCCCGTCGTTTCCATTCATTTAAATCAATCCTCTTACAAAGATTCCCACCTTTCCTGTTCGGCTGCGTCAGACATAAAACCTTGAGATTTAGCAGTCAGGTTCAACGACACCACCTCGGCTTGTGCGTACCTTGGCCTTCCCGTCTTCTAGAAAGCCCGTGCGGTCCCCATTGGGGCCTTGACAAGTCAATGTACATGCTCCTCTTGTTTTCAAGCCGCTTCATACATATCTTGTGGCACTGCATGTCGATAGCCTCCACCCGACTACTCTTTACCATTCTTAGTCCACATCACGTTCCATCCGGACGCAATGATCTCCCGAGTCTTCAGCTAACTCAATTCATGTCCCGGTGACAGACCAGAACCTCGATACGCTTTAGTACCTACAGTATGGCATCATCCCTGACTCCCACCGTCCGATCTAACGACTCGGCACAAGCCGAGATCCGGGATATTGCTGTGAATCTCGACCGCATGGAGAACAAGGCTCTTTCGTCACAACGTGTTATGCTTAGTGATGAAAAGACGGACAACATGAGCAAGTTGGCCCTCGGCGCCAAACTCGAGCGCGCCTTGGACCGTCGCATGAGTGGTCAGGACGCTGTCATGCGTCCGCGTCGTAAGAACGTTACTGTCAGCGTCACCGTCAGCGAAAAGAAGCTATTGAGCGAGGAAAGCCAGTAACCTTCAACTTATCAGTAGCAATCTGACAAGGGGGGCACTCAAGGGCGATTCTAGCTTATGACAGGCCTTGCTTGTTAATCAGCGAAGTCTTGACGATCGGTAATAGAGATGCTTCCTTAGACTGTGGTACATGGCCGAAAAAATGTGGCGTCACTTCATATGCGATAGTAATGCAGGGGGTAGGGCGAATGGATTCGCAAGGAAGAGTCGATGTCAATTCAATATTTTATCGCTGTTTTTCTTGGGCGACATTCAGCATCCCGCGACGCTATTACTTGCAGCTAATATCTGCGAACCACGGTCTGATGGGACTGGAATGTTTTTTTTGGGAAGATTCAATGACACTGGCATTGGCCATTAACGACAAATAAGATACGATTCACGGTTGGGTTTTTAATTTACATTCGCTGCCTTTTCGAAGACTAGCACTTTTTTTTTCTGCCCATAGGGTTGATCGATATACCGGCCCTCTGTTGCATGACAAATGGCTTCATGCCAACAGTCGCGGTCACACACGGCAAGGTTTTCATCATGATTCTTTCATGTACTTGCCTCTTCCACCATGCTCCCTCTGTTTCCTCATTGTTGATAGATAGCCGCAAAGGGTAGATGAGTACAGATAAAGATTTCATCATTTCGTTTTTTATACGTTTGCCTTTATAATAAGATTGAACGGGCACAGCTACACTGTGAGGATGGTCATGTTCAAAAGCAAATAAGTTCACTCTGAAGAGCTGCATACTCGTGTCAAGGTCCCCGTTTCAGCACAATTATCGAGTTTTGGGGTAAGCCAACGCAAGTTTTGACGAAAATAGCGTGGAGGGGCAATAGGTTGATAGATCCACCAAGTATCCCTTGCTTGAAGCTACCTACCTAGGTACACAAGTTGTTTGCTTTCTTTGAGTCTCATGAGAGCCAGAAGAAAAACTGCCATGTGACTAGTGCAGTGGTGCTGGAGTTGGCTGCTCCCTTGGTCTCCGCAGGCAAGGGACATCCAAGATGACCAGGATCAGAAGTTTACGAATAAAGAGACAAGAGTCGGGCTCGATGTCATAAAGCCAGCATACAATCTCACGCCATTGGAGTTCATCCCGGCACTTTCCGATATGTCAATGTTGATGGCAAGCCAATGGGGTTATTTTCCGGTTGATGTCGAAACAATGAAATACTGTATTACAATATAATGAGTCCTCAGTCCGCCAGTTCTGATCGTCTTGAGATTCCTCCGGGGCCCCTGCTCTTCCTGAGCTTTGCTGCAAATACTATGCTCCGAGTGATATATTCCGCTGTCGGACTCGCCGGAATGGTATGATGCTGATGTGAGCCCTCGTGAGCCGAAACAGGACGCAGCCCAGCAGAGAAGCCGGTTCACGATGTGCCAGGCGTTTCACACCAAATTGTGCCCCTTTATCCGTGGTCTCTGCCGACACATGCGAGTTCATCGTGATGCATAGTCTGTCCCAACAGGCGGACGGCCCCCCCCCCCCTCCCCTTCCGATATCCGCAACGCCGCCCTCGTCCCATCTTCAGGCCTTATTCCTCCCGACCAACTCCTCAATCTCTCTAAGGAGCCCGACCAGCTCGGCCTCCTCCCCCTCCACCTCGAGGCCCTGCTTCACCCACTCCCTCGCCTCATCCAGCCGGCTCATCTCCATAAGACACTTCCCCCGCCTCCACCAGCCCTTGGCGTTGCCGACACGCCTGGCCTCCACGCTGGCCTCGGCATCGACAGCGCCCTCGGGCCAGTTCTGCAGCGCCATGTGCGCCTGCGCCCTGTTGGCCAGCAAGCCCGACACTTCCTCCCTCACGAGCGCGGCCGGCTCCCACAGGGGCCGCTGGAGCGCCATCTGGATGCCGAGCGAGTACAGCCGCACCGCGTCGGCGTACTTGCCCTTGCGGTAGTCCGCGTTGCCGTTGTCGCGCAGCTTGCTCACCTGCCCGGTGCGCTTGGGGTTGACGGGGATGGGAGGAGGCGGCACGCCGCCGTTGGCGCTGTCCAGGCTCAGCAGCGCGCGGTGCAGGGCGTTGAGCTTCTCGAACTCGGCCGTCAGGGCGCGGGAGGATATCGTTGCGCTGATCGACTTTGACTGGGGGTCTATTTGTATGGGGAGAAGATCGAAGTGGTCGAGGTCGGACATGGTTGGTAGCGCGGGGGGGGGCGGAGGGGGGAGGAGGTTCTCTCTTTTGTTTTGGTTTCTGTGAGGGGAGGAAAAGTACCGGTCTTGTTCCCTGTGATTTTGGTGGTTTTTATGCCGTTCTATGGTGAGGATGAAGATGCGATTGTAAGATTGCCAGTCTCGGCGAAAAGTAGCCGTACCCCTGTTCCGCTGCGGAAGGACAGCTACACGTCTTTGCTCAATTTAGAACGAAAATGCTATCTTTATCGGCACATGACTGTGGGGTGCTTGCGGAACTGGGTGACAAAGCTACCTACCCTATGCAGGATAGTTTTTGGGCAAATTCGCCGGCTGATGTGATTCGAGCCACGACGTGACGTGTCAAATGAGGACGGGCTACAAAAAATTGCCTTCGTTTTATATATATATATATCCTCGTGTCAAATTCACCCTGGTAGAAACTTTCGTACAGGGTTAAAAAACCGCTGCCATCTGGTCGCTGGCTTTACCACACTTTTGTCGGCACCTACCACATTAGGAAATCTGGCATCATCACTTTCACCACGATAGCCTCGGCAAAGAAGCAATTACGACTGGAAAAGCAATCACCAGGGTCTGCGGCCCCCGACATGCTTTCTTACATGCCTCTTTCCCTGAAAAGTTCATTCCCATTCTCATGGCACAAGATGCTATAGATTGTCTCGACATAGATAAGAGGAGAGAATTACTATTTTTCAGCTTGGTCATGCCTCCCTTTTCCAAACACCACTTTTCCAACCCCATGTCCTGGACTCATCCTAAAATATCAAGATTGGCTTCCTCGGGCGGGAGGATGAAGAGAAAATCGACGGCGCAGATCAGTCATACTTCCCCCAGTCCCCCTCCTTTCCCATGACCACCAGACAACCAGAAAGGACAATGCTATCAAACGTTCATCGAGCGTTCCGGGCTGTCCCGTCCGCAAAACTCGGCACAGAGAAGTCCTCCCATATGTGCATAATCCTCACGCACTTCATGACTTTTTTTTTTCTTTTTGTTGACAAGCAACTGGTTTGGTCTTTTGGAATATTTAGTTCTGTGCTTTATTTGCTTCCGGGCATCGGCTTTTTCGACGACGAAAGATCCGTGTAGAACATTTAGAACAAACCGTCTGCCACCCTTGTCCCCAACTTCTGCTCCCGCCCTTGCCATCACAGCAAATCAAGTGTAATCCCGTTTGTGTACCGCCGCGCCAATCTAATGAACCGCACAAGAAAGGACAAAGACAAATGCAAAGTGTTTTTTTTAGTAACCTAAAATATGGCCATAATCAAGGTTACTTTTTTTAAAAAAAAAACACTTAGTAGCCATAGGCCGCAAGGGCCTTCGCGGTCTCGGCCTTGACGGAGGCATTCTTCTTGGCATCGGACAGTTGTCGATCGGCAACCTTCTTGCGCTCGTAGTAAGCGGCACTCTTGGCCTTCCTTCGCTCCTCCAGACTATTCGAACCGTTAGTTTCTTGTTCTTCGGGCAGGATAAGATTTTTCTCGGATGAATCCAAACCGGACTGTTCACATACCGAGCAACAACATCCTGATACTTCCACCCAACCTCGTGGCTCAGACGACCGACAGTGCAGTACTTGCGGCCAGGCTGCAAACGTAGAACGCGCAGAGCTTGGGGAACGACCATCTTCTTCTGGGTGTCATAGGGAGGGGGAACGCCCTCAAAGACCTTGAGGCGCTCCATGGCAGCAGCACCACGGGCGGTCTTATGAGGGATCATGCCACGGACGGCCTTGTAGAAAATTCGGGAGGGAGCACGGAAATGGAAGGGACCTTGCGCGTGCGTGTTAATCAACCATATCGGCTTGCACATTCAAGTCTAATTCAGAAACTTACCACCGCGAGTGGGGTTGTATCGGGTCATCTTTCGCAGGTAGGCGTGGTACTTGACTTTTTTGAAAATTGTCAGTTCGCTGTCGGCATTTGAAGTACGCATCACCAAGCAAAAAAGAATGCGCAAAGGAGACATTGTCGAACGTACGCTTAGCTCGGAAGAACTCGCCAGAGATGTTGAGCGCCTCGCAGCGGACAACAACGACTTTCTGGCCATTGAGAATCTGCTTGGCGACAATGCTGGCAAGACGGCCCAGCAAGTGACCCTTGCCATCAACGACAACCTGCAAAATCATTCTGATTAGCCACCATATTTTCATCGCATACGTCTTCTTGTATCCAGCAACCCCATGACGAGACTACAATGGAAGGAGTCGGAAGCAAGTGACGCGGCGGGCACAACGTATCAATTCCTGCATATCGACAGCTCCCACGTTTCCACTCGATGTGCCCGCGCAAGCCTCCTTGTTCCCGAATCTCACCGCCTTCGCACACATCCAACATCCCACGGCTCCCGGTGCAAAATTGAGGCATCAGGTTGTTGACAGTGGTGTACTCACAACCGACTCGAATGACGACATCGTATCGACTCTCTTTTATTTTGGGGTCTGAGAGGACAGAAAGGAAGGCGACTTCTCAGACGACGTCGAGGACACACACACAAATCCTCCAACCTGACCGGCGAGAATCTGCTACTGTACTGCTGGGGTTAGTCGTCCCTGGGCGAGGATGTTGATGAAGTGGTCGCGATAGTGATTGACGGGCGAGAAAATCCAAGTTCCGCTTGGGGCTCGTTGTGCCTTTCGAGCAACTGGCACTAGCCTAAAAGGGCTAAGTGGGTTTTTGGGGCAAGCGAACACTGCTCGCAGGTGGACAGACGGCTTAGGGCTGGGAGACCTATTGTGTATCCTTGCCGGAGTTTCGCCGGATAACCAATCTTGGTGGAGTACGGCTACGCCTCACTAACTGACTGAAGGGTCATTCACGTGATGACACCTTCATCAAATCTTCGGCTCTGCAATTGAGTATTCATGGTGGTTTGAGCGATTAACCCGACAAATTTTCTTGTGACATTTCTATCGCAGTGACAAGGCAACGGGGCAGGTGTATTCGTGGGTGAATTATGGAATAGGAGTAGATCATCAGTGCTACTAAGCCTAGAGATAAGATGGTCTTGCCTCACCCCCCCCCCCCCTGGAAAATGGACACCTTTACAGCGCATTAGATCCCAACATCATTTGTTGCGTATTCGCTTAGTGAACTGCCGCCTTGACAAAAGAGTCAACTTCTCGAGCATTCCATTCAAAAGGTGGCACCGCCATTCTGCACAGTTTCCAAACAAAAAACGCTGGTATACAAATGCTCCGAACCGCAGTGATGCAAAACAGAATGTGTCATTCGCCCCCCCTCTCCTCGCCACCCATGAACAAAAACGAATCTAGCTTTACGTTTTGCAAAGTGAATGCAGTCTAAGCACGTATCAATTAGCCTTGGCTGTATCTAAAGCCTTCAGAACCTCCTGAACGTTGTGCACCAGCGCTTTTCTTCTCGCCTTTACTTCGGCAACACCTTCTGTTTCGACTTCATCCAACTTGAGAAGTATGTTTTGGAGAATAGTTTCAGTGAGCTTTCTGTGCTCCTCGTCCCGCTTTCTCGGATCAGAGGGCGGGGAGGCGATGTAATCTTTGCACAAAGGATGCAGCTTGTCGGTAAACTCATTGGAGAGCTCGTCGAGTCTCTTCATGGGGCCAGCACCCGGTGTAGGCGAAGATGCGTCAAGATTGGACGTGCTGTCGCGAGGATTGCTCGCCAAGTCACTATCGCTGTTCTTTTTACCACCTCTCTTCCTGCTTTTCCTTTTCTTGGAACGAGCCGGGCTGTCCTTGACAATGACCATTTCCTCCTCGGACGCACTGCTTTCGTTGCGTATGTCCGTCAGAACAGCCATCAGCTCACTTTTGTTCTTGACACCGTAGTCCCGAACTAGGGCGGTGGGCTCCTTGAGCTGTCGGCCCTTGTACAGCAACTTTATGCGGCGCGTTGCGCGTTCCGATAAGTCCATCATCAGGCCTATACGGTCGCGGATGTCTTCAACGCGTAATTTCCCATCACCAATGGCATATGCTGGGAAGTGGGCTGGATATGTCACACCGTTGTTCTTGATGAGCAGAACATCATCCTCCACAAGAGGGCCGCCAGCCACTGGCCTCGTTTCACCGTAAGAGTAGTCCTCTAAATCTTGTGTTGTGATGTAGCTGAAGTCTTCGTCCGTCACTGCAGGAATGTCGCCTTTCAGAGAGCTGTAGGGCGAACTTTGCTCCCGGCTGAGAGACCAGCCATACCGTGACATGGTAAGAGGTATGGCAACAAGAATGGCGAGACTGCTATAGACCAAGGTTGGTGGAACACCAAATGTTTCCGAGATATACTCGTTCGATCCTTGGAAAGCGGTACCGAGATTGACCAGCGTGCCGTTAAGGTACGACGCCAAGATCTGGAAGGCACCAGAGGATGCCGCAATGGGCTGGCTGGAATCCACCTTGCCGTTGGGTTGCGAAGGTGGCCTTGAACAGGACACCTCTTCCTTGCTCTACGATTGGTAGTAGATGTCGAGGTCTGGAGACACGATGTGTCGCGCGGGTATTTGATTATCGGGATTCGCTGAAGACTTCTGGCAGAATGACTGGCGACTGCGGGGTGCAGTTGGTCAGGTCGTAATGCGAGGGACGGGTTGGACTGTCCGTTGGTCGACAGACGCACAACAGTGAGGAGTCGCGCAACGTCACGGCAAATCCGATCCGCCCTGGCGCGAGTTCATCCGCCAACAGAGCCGCCAATAGAGCCGCCGATCGTGCTGGAGGTGTCGGAGGAGCTGTTGTTCTGACCCCCGTGACTCCTGGCGAGAGTGAGGGCAGAACCCTTTTGCTCGGGACTTGATGAAATCTGTCCCAAACAGAAATGCGTCGCATTTGCGGAACTTTTTCGGCTCGCTCATCAGTAAAGTTAACCAACCCTGTCCCCTCATCACCTGACCTGACTGGACCGCTTACCTTGAGCCGCCTCATGAGGCTCATGCTCATGCATCGATCTTGGCACTACACGTCAACACCGCCTACAGCCCTCCAAACCTCTATATAGAAATCTATAAATGTCACCGCACTTCAACAGATGTAGGACAGTATCCCCAGCCGACATCCACGTAGGATGGCGATGACAAAGACCCAAATTAGCTAGACCCTCCCCGGTGCTTGGACAAGTCAGCCAAAGACATGTTTCCACCTGGGGGAAAGACGCAAAAAATAAAATAAAATAAAATAAAATAAAATAAAAAAAGGGAGCACGGTCATTATTTATCATTTTTATTTAATTACACTAGGTGGCGTACCTCGCCTGTTGGTTCACACAGGGAAACACCGAAGCAAAAAGCGGTACCCGGGGCTGCGAAAGTGGGGCTCCATGCGTGGGGGGGTTATGAGAATTGATTTTCATAGCGAATTACCTAGCAAAGTTATATGTAAGTAGTAGCATGACATTAAGTATCGGTTACATATATCTCTGTAATTAACACTGCTTCGTACTAAGTCAGAGATATGCTCATATACGGAGCATAGAGTTGACAGACATAATGGCACCCCTCTTTTCATCGTGGAGTCCAACTAGCCTAGCGTTGCCTTTTTAAAAGGTCAATTGGTCTGGTTCGTTGCGTGAAAGGCAGCTAAAAATGTGGGTAAAACGTAAGGTAACTTTTCGTAACCCGTGATCCACCCGGGAACTTATCGGCGATTATATCCCGCGGACATTACTTACCTAACCTTTCGCCTTTCATCTCACATCACCTCCCACGCACATGTGACCATCCCCCCCTCCCAGCCGCAAAGCTATATTCCAGCGTAGTGCTCTCGCCACCGTGCCACTTGCAGCAGCGTTCTCCATGTTCAACATTTTCCGACATTTCTTCTCTTCAGCACGACCTACCAGTCCCGCAAGTATGGCTCAAGCTAGCACCAAGGTTCAGGACCTCATCAACAAGTCCTCTGTCGGTATGCTGGTACCCGCCTGAGATCTGTATCCCAAGAAATCGCGCTTCGCTGCGGCGTGTGTGTATTTCAAACCCAAGCTGCGTGCTGACCTCGCCTGTTCTGTTCTGCAACCACGTAGTTGTCTTCTCCAAGTCTTACTGCCCCTACTGTCGAGCGACCAAGAAGACTCTCGATGGATTGAACGTTGACTATGACCTTCTGGAGCTCGACCAGGAGGGTAGGTGCTCCCACCATGTTGAACGAAACCAGAATGTTCCCCCGAATGTATACATGACGCTGACCCTCCACCTAGCTGACGGTGCCGCCCTGCAAGATGCCCTCGAGGAGATCAGCGGGCAGCGCACTGTGCCGAATGTGTATATCAAGCAGAAGCACATTGGCGGCAACTCTGATGTTCAGGCTCTGCAGCAGTCCGGCAAGCTTGAGAGTCTGCTGAGGGATGCTGGTGCGCTCAAGGCGTAAGACGATACTTCCTTTCACCATTTCGATCAAAGGGAATTACAGGTCGGCTGATGCATGACGTCATTTTGTGTGTCTGCACAGATCACGACTTTGACAGAGGTCGGGACTGTTCAAGCGGAAAGCACCGCATTGCCATGTAATAAGCATCATCAGTGCCAATGATTGATTTTTTTTTTAAACTACGCAAAACCGCAATACTAAACTTGATTGTGGCGGCTGATATAGACTTGACCAATGTGCAGATGGGATTGCTATAGCATTGCTTGTAGTATACACTTTTTTGCTTTCCCTCACATGACGGGCTCGTTGATCTAAATTACTTGCGTGGCAACCGTGCCGACAGGTCGCTCGACAAACTCCATAATACCATCGATAATCTTCCCCCTTGCGTCTTCAGAAGCGACTTTCTTTCCAGCCAGATAGTTAAGCCATAATAACCTCGATAGCCTCTCGTCGGAGATGGTACCAAGGAGGGTTTTTGCAGTCCTGCCTGTGAAGTCACCTTCACCGTAGATTACGGCAAGCTTGCCCTGCGCGTCACGAGTCAGTAACAGCTCCTTCTTCTTCGGGACCTGTCCACGGTTGAAGATGGCCTTGAAGTCCTTCATAGCCGAACCAAAAGCCTCATCGTTGAACGCCTTGTCCCGACCGGATCGTGCCTGGATGGCACGAACAAACCCATCACGAAGGTGATGGAAGTCGGTATCGCGAACAGGAACGATGCGGAAAGCACTGCGGCATCCAGCCTGTTTTAGGATTGAATCCCAAATTTGTTCGCCCTCGGCGGCATTGCGCAGGGCCTTGCGAAGATGGTCCTTCTCGGTGGGTATAAGGGTCGTCGCCAAAGGGTTTATCTTCTTCACGAGGTAATGCTGGAGGCGCTCAATGTCTTGTGTCGCCACGTAGAATCCCACCAGATACACCTGGATACCAAAAAAAGTCACAGTCCTCATACCCAATCCTACGAGCGTGAATTCGGTGCCAGCGTTTTGGGTAATTGAAGCAGCGATGGGTGCATTTGCAGATTCATCGACGGTAGGCAGGTCAATGTCTATGAGACGTGGAAATGCCGGGACGGCGCTGTGTCCTGTGGGAACAATTTCGCGCCCTTGATCGTCGTGGATTACAACCTTTCGCTTCTCGCCGGCTTCCGTCTTGAAAGTTTCCGTCGGGATGGGGGTGTCGCATTTTACGGAGATCTTTTCCTTCTCGGCTTGCACGTCGAGCGCCTTCTTCAGCTTCCAGGCAGTATAGACGAAGGAGATGACACCGGCAACGGCACCGGCGGCGAGGAAAGCGGAGCGGTTCTGATCATAGTCGCGACGCCTCCTGTTGAGCTTATTTAGGTCAAGGTCCTGCGCTGCTCGAGTAGCTCGTCTGTTGCTCGTGGAGAGAAGCGCCCGGCTGCTCGTTGAAGCTGACATTGGGGGCGTTGATGCCCTTGCAAAGGAGCGGAACGCCCATGGCCGTAGCATTAGATGTAGCGAAGGTGATGCGATTCTGCGCGGCCGCATGGTGCATTATTTTGATGGGGTAGGATTGGATTTGGATCTCAGACGGATGGCGGAAGTCTGACGTAGTACGGGGCTTGCAGAGGAAGGGTCTAGCCAATTGAATTGCTTGTACGCAAGATAACTGAATTACCTCAGTCTCGGTGGGAATGCTTTACTTTGCGCAGCTTTGGAAGTGCATACTTTACCCCTTCTCACCGACAAAATCCATTCGTATTCGTCTCTTTGGTTGGCCCGCAGTGCAACTGGAACCCCAAGGCGAGGCTTTACAGATCTACACAGGCTCGTTTGCAGCCGAGTTTGGGAAAGGGTCGCAAGGAATTACTCCCAAAATTGCTTCATCGCTGTGTGCCACGCGCGCATACGCATATTCGTCTGTTGACTTTCTTTGTCATGTGTCATGTCGTCGATGTCGCTGGCTGCCTCGTGCAGCAAATACGATACGACACCATCTCAACCCGTTGACGATGAGCTTGAGTGTTTGCTTTGGCCTGAGCGAATAAGGGCCACAGCCACCACCCTTTACGTCGTCACCAAGGTACCCACCAGGTACCTACCAGGTACATACCGAGGTACAAGTTTGTATTAGACGGTATTGAACACTTACCGGGTAGGCACAGCGGCTGTAGGTACTTTGCTGTAGTGAGCACTCTCCGTACTGTCCGCCTTGCGGCTTCGCGTCACCACATCACATTGCCGTTATCATCATCAGCACCACCAGCCCTCCCTCACAAGGCTTGCAGCGGCAGCTGGCTCATGCACCAAGTCGTCGACCTGTTCCTACCTGCCAGCAGTCAGCGGGTGAATGACACAAGCGCCAGCAAGACCCTTTGCGTCTAGTTTGGAGCCATCTCTCTCTCTGACAAAATTCCTCCCGTCTCTCCCGTCTCTTCCCGCCATCACCAGCACCGCCAAACCTAGGCCTCAACCGTCGACCACGTCTTCCACTGATTCCCTCCGATCGCTCTGCCCGGCCAGCTTCAGGCATCTTGCGTCTGCCCGATTCAGCCCTTCCCCTTGGGGCTGCCCGACTTGGCTGACTGGGCGCCTCCATTCGACAAGTCGCCCTGCCCCGCAACCCGCGAACCCGCGAACCCGCGAACCCGCGAACCCGCAACCCGCAAGTCCGCAACCCGTAACCATCGCAAAGCAACGGGCGGGCCTCCTCTTCCTCATCACTCCCCAACGACTCGCCATGATTCCTTCTGCCGCGCCGCCAGACGCCATGGCAAGGAGTTCGAGTGTGCTCCCCGAAGATCAGGATGATTCCCGCTCATCCTCCTCTACCTCTTCCCCGGCACCCGCCGACAACGAGGAGTCCGATTTCTTTCTCGGCGCCAACGACTCCGAGTCATCGTTGGGCGTCCCGAACATCCAGGACATGCACGTTGACGATTCATGCTGGCCTCCCATTAACCGCCTGCCAAATGAGATCCTCATTAGTATCTTCGCAAAGCTCAGCGCTACACCAGACCTGTACCACTGTATGCTCGTATCCAAACGTTGGGCCAGAAACGCCGTCGATCTCTTGTGGCACCGACCAGCCTGCACCAACTGGACAAATCACAGCAGTATCTGCCAAACTCTGGGCCGAGACCATCCGTTTTTCAGCTATCGAGACTTTATAAAGCGACTGAACCTAGCTGCTCTTGCCGATAAGGTCAACGATGGAAGCGTGCTGCCTCTGGCTTCTTGCACGAGAGTCGAAAGACTCACCCTGACCAACTGCAAAGGTCTCACCGACTCTGGGCTCATTGCTCTAGTCAGCAACAGCCCTTCGTTGTTGGCTATTGACATCTCCAACGACAAGAACATCACAGAGCAGTCCATAATTACCATTGCCAACAACTGCAAGAAGCTGCAAGGCCTCAATATTTCCGGCTGTGACAATATTTCCAACGAGAGCATGATCCATCTTGCACAAAGTTGCAAATATATCAAGAGGGTGCGCTACCTTCCATATTTAGTCCCACCAGATTGGCCTCCCTACCACATCACTAACTAATCCTGTCCAGCTCAAATTCAACGAATGCGTCCAGCTTCGCGATAACGCTATTCTAGCATTCGCTGAACACTGTCCCAATATCCTCGAAATCGATCTCCATCAGTGTGCCCACATAGGGAATGGCCCTGTAACCTCATTGTTTTCAAGAGGAAATAGTCTGCGAGAATTGAGACTTGCTAGTTGCGAGCTCATCGACGATACCGCATTTCTGAACCTACCCGATCACCGGACCTATGAACATCTTCGCATACTCGACTTGACATCATGCACCCGGCTGACGGATGCTGCCGTGGAGAAGATAATTCAAGTTGCGCCGCGACTTCGCAATCTTGTCCTCGCCAAGTGTCGCAATATCACGGATGTTGCTGTTCATGCTATCTCCAAGCTTGGCAAGAACCTTCATTATGTTCATTTAGGTCACTGTGGTCAAATTACTGATGAAGGTGTCAAGAAGCTCGTCCATAGCTGCAACCGGATTCGCTATATAGATTTAGGATGCTGCATAAATCTCACCGATGACTCCGTCAAGAGACTAGCTCTGCTTCCAAAGCTGAAAAGGATCGGACTTGTCAAGTGTAGTTCCATCACTGACGAATCTGTGTTTGCCCTGGCTGAAGCAGCCTATCGTCCGAGAGTTCGGAGGGACACTAGCGGTTTATTCATAGGTGGAGAGTACTATACGCCCAGCTTGGAGCGCGTGCACCTGAGTTACTGTGTCAATCTAACTCTCAAGGTAACTATTTTACGTGAGGTTTACGTGACGAGAAAGGGCAGTTCTGACAAATTAGTAGAGCATCCTGCGGTTGTTGAATTCTTGCCCAAGACTAACTCACCTGAGCTTGACAGGAGTCGCCGCGTTCCAGCGAGACGACTTCCAAAGCTATTGCAGAGTTGCACCTCCTGGTGAGTTTCTGCAGTCCTGACAGTATTGAAATTCCAATTTCTCAGCGGGAAGAAAACAGAAGAAAAGTTGACTAACATCCCGAGCCAGAATTTACACAGCATCAGAGGGATGTATTCTGCGTATTTTCTGGCAACATGGTATCACAATTTCGAGACTTCCTCAACACTTCGCCGCGATTTGAAGATTTGAGAGACAGCTTGCCTTATCGCCCTGGTGGCAGTCGCATTCGTGGAGCTGCTGCCAGACGGTCTCAGGCTATGGCTAACTATCTCAACTCCGCTGAGGGTGAGACGCTCGATGACGACATGGCCGATGAAGAGATCGACTTTGACGGAGTTGATGGGAGCGATATGGTTGTCGACACCCAGATTCAGAACCTGATACAAGCTGGGGGAGTAACGGCTGGTCCCAGCCAAGCATCCGCCCTCCCTCCTCTCTCACAATCGATTCCTGTGCCACCTCCAACACCGAACGCCAGCCAGCAGCCATTTGCCTCTTCTAGCCACGCCCATCCTGTGCTTCAACATTTGCAACACCAACAAGCCGCTGCCATGGGACCGTTGGCATTCTCAAGCTTCATGACGAACCAACCCGCCTCAGGCAATCCACCATTGAGTGCCCATGGACGGGCGCAAGCCAGCACGGCAACCTTATCCGCACAAACCAGGCCCTCCAGATCCGCATCATCCCATGCAGCAGGGTCCGCCAACGGGGCCAGTACTGCCAACATGCACCAGCCAACACCAGACGACGATGAATTGTAAGCGGCTCTTGGAAAGCGGTCCGTTTCCTCGCCGGGGTAAGTACCGTGACGTCAGGGGCGGAACGGCCTTGGGCTCATTATAGCCTCTGCCACTACTTTGATGAGAGCTCGCGAACAACAATCCGCACGATAGAGAGCTCAATAGGCGATTGAATTGGGAATACCATTAACAGGAAACATATATATGGAGTTACTATTTTCTTAAGGAGGTATTCTGTCTGGGTCGTTGCAGAGAACAGAAACGACGGTTATGAACTACATAAACAGGGTATACCACGCGGAGTTGAACCAGAAAGACCGGGATCATTAAATATCACTGCTGTGGACATGGGAGTGCTAGCAGCACGCAAACCTATTGCGTAACGGGCGAAATTTGTACAATTGGAAGTGTGAGACGCCGCGAGAACACAATAGGAGTTGACAAATAGTCTTAATGTAGAAGACAACAGCGATTATGCATAGATCGGCGCTATTATAAATGAAACATATTTTTCTCTCAAGTCGCAACTTGTTTAGAAAGATGAGGAGTGGGAGCCCCGAGCGGGAAGCGCCATCTCACGCCTAATGTGCTCCAATGATACGGAATGAACCTTGTTCATAGAGACGAGCCTACTCTGACAAATGAAATGAGAATTCTTGGTACGAAGAGCAATAACCCGCGTGAATAAGGCGAGGCAAGATTATAGACATCGGGGAGCAGCATGTAGAAGATAGAATTTCCCCAAAGTCCAAGTTCAAGGTGGAATATTACTAGGTCTACGTTTGAAAAACCATGTGTTTGCTAGCTACATTGGTTGCAAGTAAAATTTCGACGAATGCCAAGGCCTCTCTCCTGCGAGGTCTTCTGCGCATCGAGCTGCTGGAGGACACAGTGTCTGGGACGGAGTCAGAAACGTGCCTCGCCAGCTCGACGTCTTCATGTGCGTTACTCGCCGGAGGCGGACACTCTGAGGCCCAGACCGGAAACGAGGTTCATGTGGAAGAGAATGATGGCGCTGACATTGAAGCTCCATGAGCGGGAGGCGCAGATGCCACATAGTTGGTAGGCTGGCTGCACCCAGGGGTGCTCCATCCATTCCATAGGGGCCTAGGTGCCACCATCTAGGGCTGCAATGTATGATCTAGAGCTTGTCTGATTAGGGTCTTTGCCCAAGGCTCTGGTGAGAAAAGGGACACTCTTACGTTGTGAAAATACCTGTGAGGATGCCGCCTACTGCGCCGCTGACGCCGTGGACGTCAACGATATCGAGGCACCGTCTACTTTTATGAGATACTTCAGCTTGGTGGCAAGATAACAACATACTCTGCTGCAGAAATCTATGGTTCTATAATTGCGTGAGAAGAGAGACTTCTGGCCAAGGCGAGAACGTGTGTGGGCAACTTGTCTATAGTCTAGTACCATCCATGCGATGCCGGCGCAGCAAGCAGCCAAATTGGTCATATAGCAAGTCATTGTGGCGTGGGATTCATGCCGTGTACGGGAGCCGCCGTTGCCAAACTGCCCAACCAAGAGGAAGACGGTGCCAGTAACGAAGCTGTGGATATGCTGTGAGGTTGGTATGAAAGACGGTGTGTGGTGGTATAGCTGGCTCACTTGCCGAGCATGATGGAATATGCAACAGCGAGACCGCTGCAGATATGGACTGGGCTGCCACCTGCGAAGTCAAGGACTCCGAGTCTGTACAACCGTCTGTACTGCGTCTCATTAGGACATGATCCGAATGTGGTGCTTTTCGAGAATCGCGAGGATTCCAAGTCCAGTAGGCAATTGAGCAGTAGACGATGTGTTGTGACGAGAAAGATGGACATCGAGGCAGGGAGGATGCGGCCGCGATCTGCGACGGCACCGATAGCCAGGGCGGGGCTGAGTACCGTGGCACAAAATTTCGTTAGGTCAAGTTAAAGAGGGTGAAGTTTTTGTTTTGGGGGTAATAGAACATTAACGTGAAGAACTGGAGCATTCCCTGTAGAGACAGAGGAGAATATCTGGTAGGTTCGGTGAACCACTGGGTTGTCCGAGAGTATTCGTCAACCACGACTGAGAGAGGTCTCCAATGAAGCCTCGTCCTTCGGTGCCCCTGCTGAATACCAAGCTGCATCCCAAACAGAATCATTGGAAAGCCGACGACGCCAACGGCAATCACGGAAACGAGGATAAGTTGCAAGGCGGACTTTCGTTAAGTGAGACCGCTATAAAAGAAGCAGACGCCGGGGACCATGAGCAGAACGAGGACGGGAGACATAATCATGAGAGCGAGTCTGAGGCTTATACCTAGTTATTGCTCACAACAAGCACGACCCTACAAGGGAGGTTTATATCTTGGGATACGTTGAGGTCCTCCATCCCAGAGGAATATCCATCGACGGCCGACCCGGTCGTGCCATTGTACGTCGCGGCAGCCACCACAGTGACCCGGTGGTCAAAACACAGAAACCAGAGTCGCTATGAGACAACTTGGAAATATTCTGACGGAAAGGACGAGACAGAATTTGGAGGGAAAGCCGGGGAGGTCGATAGGTCGCGAGTTATATGTTAAGCTCAAGTACGTGTGCTTATGCACTGCAACTTATTTATCACTCCCTTGGCAGCATACGCAAGCCTCTCGAACGGGATAATTGAATGAAAGGATATCGATCTTCAATGAACCACCTCCTAGTTGGTTGAATGATGCATTGCTTGCTCCACAGTCAAAGTTGATTGAGGAGCAAGACGACCATTATCAGGAAGACACGCCAATCGTGGCGTGGCTGCATTGCAGAAAACCAACACCGCAGAAGGATCCTCCGGGCCGGATAGCTGGATTCAGCTGTGCCGACCACGAGTAGAAAAAGGCTTATGTCTGGTCTTAAGACGAAAACGCTCATCAATCAATGTGACAGCCATGTTACGTCTAGGAGGCTGTGGTTGTGAGGTGCCATATTGCTGCTTTTGAATAACTTGTGTCAGCCATGCCAGACGACAATATCCTCTTTACTTTTATTCACAAGTTTTAACATGATAAATCTTTGAGTGCCAGATTAACATGTGATTCAGAACAGGCCTTCATTTTCAAGCTGAAGACTCCACCGAAACATGCACAGAATTGTTATAGATGCGCGATGAGTGTAACATTGTCATGAGGAGGCGACGTTGTGACAAGGACGCCACGCGGGTGACAGATTTCGTGACGGGTTTCGCAACCCATTCCTCCTTAGAATCCGCCATATATAGTGACCAGCCTGTGGGTGCCTTCCTCACCCGTCACAGCTTGTTCAGGCGGAAGTCTCAGGACATGCCTATTAGCGGGTTGCTCTGAATAGCCACAGTTGTGACTGGTACGATCCGTATCTTGCATGTGATAATAAATCCGCAATTCTGAGTGGTCTCTGATAATGACTTGGCTGGTTAGGTGGTTTGTCAGGAAACATCAAGACTTCCATGGGACATGAGCGTGTTTTGAACAGCCGCGCGACGATAATTTGAAAGTACAAGAACAATAAAAGGCGCCCCAATGCCAACCATTCGGATATAAGTACCTTCGCTAGGTAGCTATTGACGTGACTTCAGTATTTTCGGGTGGCTGACTTCTAGCGGCGCCGTTTGGTTGCAAGACTCCAACGCAGAACGAGAGGTTAGCGATGCTTCGCTAGGGCTAGGGCTGGACTCACATGCGTCATCGGAAGGTTTTGGCCGCGGTTGATAGCTCGCACGACCCGTCCCATGTTCAACAGCCCTCGCTCGCAAAGGCAGTGTGTGCGACATACCACGCTGGTGATAATATTGGAACGGTCAAACAACTGCGTTGCAGTGTATTGTACATACTAGCAAACCACATTGGAGACTCTTCCGGGATGTGAAACGGCTTTAGATATCGTCTTGTATGTCAGTCATGGTACTGAAGTGGTTTCAGGAGACTGTCAAATGATGACTTTTGGCATTAAATATGTATGCCTGCATGTTGCATGTATCGGTAGCGTTGGTGATAAGTCATTCTATTGGCATAAACGCGGACTTTGTAACACACTATGACGAGTCTTAGGTTGGTTTATGAATCTGAATGCGCGAATTCCGGCCGACAGTGACGAGACGTTTTGTGCTAAAATCCGGCTTCGAATGCATATTCACTTCTCTATCTTTATTGTCTATTAGAGTGACCGCCCGCTGAGAATATATATAGTAGTATATAAGAATAAACTAAATACTAAAAACTATAAGTACTTGTTATAAGAATATAAATATTACTTAATTAATAAAAGTAAAATAAATATAAAACTTAATTAAATTAAGAAAAACGGCCGTTACCCCCCCAAGTCGGCGACCCAACACGCACTGCATCTAGGTGCCAACTCTCCATTCCCCTGAAGCCAGACTCTTCAAGTCCCCCCAGAATCCCATCGGACTACCCATCTCTATGCAACTGGCTTGGCAGCCTCCTAGGCCGGTACAAGTTTGCCGGCGCTGAAGTTCACCACTCCTTGTCCCTGCCGGAGCCGGGGAGGACTCCCAACGTCTAGAATTGCAGCCATATGGCAGTTCTTTGTTCAGGGTCATCGTTGGTCGCTAAAGAACCGGATGGCTAGGTTTGCATTCGTGTTTCCCATGATATCGATGCCGTTCAAGTCTGCACTACTGTGCGCCACTCATCCTCAAGTTCAACTAGCCTCTTCGCCACATCCCATGGCACAGCTTCCTCCAGAACACTTCGCTGCTCGAGCGAAATCCGGTCCAGGACATATTTACTGACGGTAGCGGCGTCTCTTTCCGGTGGGCGACCAATCCCTATAGCTATTCGCGCAAATGGCGAAACAGGGTATTTCTTTTGTGACAGTGAGTTCTTGACGCTTTTAATCCCATTGTGGCCGCGAGGGCTGCGATCCCAAGGCGTGAGCGCGACATCCCCAAACGCCTTTTCCAGTTCGTCGTGAATGATGACTAGGCTCAGGGAAGATGCGCTGTGCCCCTTGAGCATTTCTTGCCAGGCTCTGGCGACAAAAGTGCCCGAGATGTTCATAAGGGTCGGCGACTGAACGAGCGTGTACTTGGATCCCTGAGAGACAAGGCATGTCTGCTTTCCCATTTTCATCTCATGAAATGAGGGCTGTCCAAGGACTTTTGGGAGGCCATTGAGAACAAAGTGACCTGCTGAATGCAGGCTTTCGTACTTTGGCAGAGGGTTTCCGAGGCTGACCACAAGAAAACGAGGTTTGAACATCGTCAGTGTCCTGTCTAGGGGAAGTTCCTGCTTTTGGTCAAATTCAAACGTCATCTTGGTGCGAGATGAACGCGGGTTCACGTGACGCGGACAAATATCGCCTGCCTTGACCTGCGCCTCGCACGCTTCGCACGCCTCGCACCCACCACTGACGTAGATACATTAGTTCGTTAGCGTGGCTTGGCTGGGAAGCCTGAACTTCGCCTTCAATCAAGACTTGTTCCTCTCAATCCTAGGCATTGAGCGACTTTCGCATCCTCGGTCTTCACTGAATAGCCGTGTCGACCTCCAATTTTACGATCGAATCATTAATATTTCTATTGGATCAAATCATTCAGAGTAGCGAACATGTCTTGGGCAGGTTTGTGCCAAAACCCCGCCAACACTGATGAACTGATGAGGGGCTCACAATGTGCTAGGATTCAAGAAGAATGTAAACCGCGCGACGACGCAGGTGATGATGAAGACGGGTATGAATTAATGAACGACCTATTCCTTTTTGGAAGCCTTGACTGAAATGAGCCGATTAGGGCATGTGGAGAAGACGAGCGACCGTGATTATGAGGTGGAAGAAAGGTGATACATGACTCTGGTGATTGATTCTGGGTGTTAGCCAGCAGCTAACATTCGACTCAGACGATTCAAGACAATGGAGGCTGCATCGCTACGTCTACAAAAGGAAGCAAAAGGATATCTAGATTCGCTCCGAGGTTAGTACTTCCGAACCGCCGATCTGGTTTGGGACTTGTCTAATTCGCCTCTGGCTAGCCATGACTGCATCGCAAATGCGAATAGCGGAGACGATTGACGCCTTTTATGGCGACTCGGGTGCCAGAGACGGTGTCAGCAGAAGTTACAAACAAGCTGTAGAAGATCTTGATGCCGAAACGATCAAGGCCCTGGATGGTCCATATCGAACTACCGTACTCGAACCAATAACCCGATTTTGCGCATATTTCCCCGATGTTAACGAATGCATCAAGAAGCGTGGTCACAAGCTCTTGGACTACGATGCTCTTCGCGCCAAGGTGAAGAAGCTGGTCGAGAAACCAGACAAGGATGCGACTAAGCTGCCACGGACGGAGAAGGAACTGGAAATGGCCAAAGCCGCCTACGAGCAGTTGAATGAACAACTAAGTACGGAGCTGCCGCAGCTGATCGACCTGCGAGTGCCGTATCTGGACCCTACTTTCGAAGCATTAGTGAAAATTCAACTTCGGTTCTGTGCCGAGGCATACTCACGCATGGCCCAAGTCCAACAGTATTTAGATGCAGACACCAGGGATCTGTACGCTGATGGCCACTTGGACGCAAGGGTGGAACAAGTTCTACAAGAAATTCGAGAACTAAGCATTAGCGGAACTGTGTAGACGTTGGGTACTTCGAAAAAGGCAGAAGCTGAAAGGTAATTTAATATGGCAATGGGACAATTCCAAAGGCGCATGGGCTGATGACTAGAGGCTGGTTTGAGTGCACTCTTCTAATATCCTATTTTCCGAGTCCAGATATTGTGCACATCAAATCGTAAGATAAAGACAGTAAAACTGATAGTGAGCAATGGCGTGTCCATCTTGCATGTGCTGTTCAAGTCAAAAGAGACATAGCAAACAGGCCGAGTTTGGAGACGGATGAGATAATGTCATGAGGATTGCAGATTTCCCTAGCAACATTGGGTATCTATGTTAGTCGAGCAGCTTCGCCATCTTCGTGACAAAATGCCAATCAGCATGATCAGGGATCAGCAAAACATGCATCAATGCAATATAATGACAGGGTCTCGTACGCCATAAAATTTTTAGCCGAAAGGTGTTTCGCAATTCGCCAACAGACAAGCAAGTTAAATACTTGTGGGTATCATTCATCTTCTATCTTCTGCTTTTGATGTCTCGTCTTTCCACCACCATTGCTGTTCCATTTGCCACCAATGTCCAGCTTAACCAACAGGCTGATGACCTTTTTGCCCAAATAAGTTGCTCAAGGAAAGCCTTCTGCCGATGGCTTGCATAGCTGGCCCGGCTTCGGACCCAACATTAGGGTCCTGATCTTCCTCCAAGTTAGCTGGTCTCGCCACTTTCCAGCTCTCCAGTATCATGGCGCCGTTAATCTCCCGCGTCTCATCTCTGTCGTTATGGATCCAGAGCCCAATGACTTTCTCGCCCTCCTGCCAGTTGCCGTCTATTTTAAGAATGACTAGCTCCCCCACAATTTCTACGTGACTCACTCGAGCTAGATCCATAACTAGGTTATCCAACCCCCGACGATTCAACACAAACACGCATGCTCTTGGTTGGTGGCTTTCCGGAAGCGGAAGCTGTGTGCAGACAAACATAGTACCTTCGATACCGGACTTGTCCCAGCTTTGTGAGATGCTGTCAAAGGTGTAGACTACTGCGTTGGCCGCGATGGAGAGAATGGCTTGAATCGAGGGTAGATAGCACTGTAGGACGCTCATGTTGAGCTCGGTATTTGTGCGTGGAGGGGGCGGCGCATAAGAGGCATGGATGGCGGCAGCATCGGATTCGTAGTCGGAGACGGCTGGTATTAAGTTTGATGGTTGGCGAGTGTGTCGCGTTGTGCGAGGCGTCTGTCGGCTCATGATGGCGAGATGGTCTGGGTGACCGACCAGCTGCGACCTGGGCAGGTACTGGTCCTGTACTGGTCCTTTTGAGATATCGTGATCCTGCGCGGATCAAATGAAAATTTCAGGCAATGGGGGGAAAAAGACCGACAATCAAGGCGCACTTCTGCGCGGATCGAGGACGCACTATTGGTCGGGTGCAAGACAAATCGAAGTTGGGAGTTAGAGTTGGGAGCGAGTTGAAGTTTAAGGCCAAGCGAGCAAGTAAGTACCTGTACTCCGTACAGCCGCTTCCTGGCGTCGCGCCTTGCACATAGGCATATGTACCTGGGTACATCATTATGCTCGGCTTGTCAACTGCCCACCCCAGCTCATGACGCTAATATGCCTACATGTTCTTCTTAAAAGCATCTCTCTTTGTCTTTGTCTTGGATGCGCCAGACAAGACCAGACTCACCTCGGCCGTGCGGGCTGGTTGCCAATTTGCTCTTGTCGTCACCAGAACACGTCGAGACTCAATTCCAGCCTTTTGCTGTTTCAATGTTTGTCTTGGCCTTTAGTCGCGCAGCATCCTCGGAGTATGATACAACAATTTATTTGACATAAGTCTTACCAACCATACGATTCTCGTGATCGCTTCCAAGTGCTCAACGTCATGGTGTAGATCACCAAGCTGAGATCTGTACCTCAACATCAACTCACGCGCCGACAGGCCAAATTCTCTTCATCGTCCTCTTCTTTTGAACGCTTCTTGGCGACCATGGCCGATCCAGCAAGCCCCCATTCCACACACGCTACCGATTCCTTCGAGCCAGTTGATTTGCACACCACACCGCAGTCTCTCGCTCGAGCCGTCCTTGCCCGTCGCTCCGAGTATGTTCGACCTCACAAGATCAAAATCAAGGTTGGAACCTGGAATGTCGCCGCCTGTCCTGGCACGGACAAAGATCTTGCCAGGTGGTTTGTAGGTGGCGAAGGTATCGACAAGCACTTTGCTGGCCTAGATCTCTCTCGGAATCCTGCTGTAGTCCATGATTTGTCTTCTGGCAATCAGGATGACGCTGATTCCCTTCGTCTTGTCGGAGGGGACGAGGTTGACCTCTACGTCCTTGGCTTACAAGAAGTTGTAGACCTGAACTTGACGAAGGATTATATGCACAGAGCAGTCAGGTTGGACTCGTCGTCTACTGGCAAGTGGCAGACGGCTCTGGAATCTGCCATGCCTCCGGGGTACAAGCTCATCATTTTGGAGCAAATGGCTGGCTTGCTCTTACTGATCTATGCATCTCCTGAGATCGCTCCTACTATTACGAACGTGAGCACAAAGTCAGTTGGAACTGGTCTTCTTGGCTACTTTGGAAACAAGGGCGCTGTGATTTCCCGGCTGGTCCTCGGTGAGACTACACGTATGGTATTTGTCAACTGTCATTTGGCTAGTGGCGAGGGCTCAAGCCATTTGGACCGAAGGCGCTGGGATATCGAACAGATAGTCAGCAAAACGAAGTTTGATCCCGTTGTACATGCCGGCGTGTCAGAGGACGACGGTGAAATGATTGGGGAGGAAGACTTTGCATTCTGGTTCGGCGATCTGAATTTTCGGCTCGACGGTCTTCCAGGAGATGATATCCGAAGAATCCTCACATTACATACGAAGGGCCAATATGGCACAAACAGCGAGAAGGCGCCACAAGCTCTAGAGGGCGAAGGGGTGATTATCATGAGAAACTCGGAAAGTGACGACGATACAACAATCAAGTCGTCGATTCACTCACGAGAGCAGAGTTTTGATTCTGAAACGACCCTTCCAGACCCTGACGAGTTCCCAGAGGACCCAAGTCAGGATCCAACCTCGCTCCAGGCCACTCTAGACTCTTTACTACCACACGACCAACTTCGGCAAGCCATTGCACAAAGAAAGGCTTTTCATGATGGATGGAGAGAGGGTCCTATTACGTTTCTGCCCACTTATAAATATGACGCTGGGACCGTTGCATTATTTGATACCAGTGAAAAGAAGCGTGCCCCAAGCTGGTGTGACCGCATCCTGTATCGAACGCGGAAAGACAAACGGGGCCACGACAGACAGATCCAAGAGGAGAAGGACTCAAAGACGAAGGATGAGGAGATGAAGTTGCGTGGCATTGATCAGGACGACGATGTTTTGTTTAGTTACAACCCTGACACGGATGGTGACGATCAAGCAGCAAAGGATCCGACACATGAATATCACCGATACGACGAGGCTAAAGAAAAAGCGGTTAGCGAGATAGTTACCGAAAAAAGCTTTGCGGATCGGATTGAACTCGATATCTACACTTCCCACCAGCGAATTTCATCGTCGGATCACAAACCCGTGATATCAGTTTTTTCTCTTGAATACGATGCGGTCATCCCAGAACTCAAGGCGAAAATTCATGCAGAGGTTGCGCGAGAGCTTGATAGAGCGGAGAATGAAGGACGACCCGTCATCACTGTTGTCATAGAAGGAAGTTCAGTGACTTGTGAGAATACCGTTGACTTTGGAGGTATTAGTTTTTTGGAGCGGAAATCATGCATAGTGACTGTTGCGAACACCGGAGGCGTATCGGCAGAGGTTTTGTTCGTGGAAAAACCATCAACTGACGCACAAGATTCTGGCTCCATAACATGGCTTACCACGTCTTTCGACGCTGAACCGACAGCAGGTGTAGAGGAGGTTGTGACCCTGGAACCAGGTGAAACAATTCTGGCACATATAGAAGCTCAAATTTCGACCATCCCACAACTTCGTACTTTGAATGCTGGCCAGGCGAACCTGGACGATGTTCTTGTCTTGCGCGTGAAGGGCGGACGGGATCACTTCATACCTGTGAAGGGTTCCTGGTTGCCGACATGTTTTGGGCGTTCCATCGATGAGCTCATTCGGATACCGGATGGAGGGATACGAAGGTTTGTGATACAGAATGACATAAAAGGTGCGATACCTTATGATACCGAGATTCGATGCTCAGCTCCGAAGGAGTTATTCAAGTTGACCGAGGCGGTTCAGACATTGGCTGAAAGATGCGTGGCCGATAAAGCGATGCTTGAAGAGATGGCTCTTCCCCAAGAAGCTGGCTGGCCATTCGATTCCGCCACATGGGCGACTGAGATGGCTGAACAAGATGCAGTCAAGACTAAACTTGTTTCGGCCCTAGACACAGACTCATCTCTGTCCGAAGTGTTACCTGTTGAACTCCCCTCAGCGCACAAGCTCGAAATCTTGTCGTCTCTTTTGCTGCTGTTTCTGGCATCCTTGACCGACGGTCTCATCCCACCACTGCTATGGGCGAAGCTTTCCACCGCCATGCCGAACCTGACGTCGCTCACGCCTGGGATGTGGCCAGACGCGAAGACTGGGATCCTGGACATTCTCTCCTCGTCCCCGAATCACAACATCGCCTTCGCCTTCTTAACAGGTACCTTGTCTCGCGTGGCGACGGAGCTCAGTCCAATCACTGCAGAGCGCTTGTTGCCAGGTCTCAGTCGTCGACTTAGTTTCAGACGAGGATTGGAAGACGACAATGAGAGGAAGAGAAAGTTGCGTCAGAGGAGATATGCTGACACGATAGGGCCGCTGGTCTTTCGAACGAACGAAAGGGACAAGGCCACGAAGGAGAGGGAACGGATCATAGTAGAGATATTCCTGAGTCGTGAGGCTGGGAGTTAGTCCACGGGCCGAGAGATGACATGCAAAGCTTGGGACGAGTTATAGATGGACTTGAGCGGAAGACAGATGATGTTGTGGTTATACCATGAAGCGCCATGATGGAAATTGGGCTATTATTTAGAACGGGGCGAGTTATTTTTCTTATGCTTTCGGTGGCACATACTGCCTGGTACTTGCTGATGGACTTTCATTCTTGGGCTCGCTGAGGTCGAGCAGTGGCGGCCACTTCGAACACTTGGTCAAGAAGCAGACTTTGCGGCAAGGCAGACGGAAACCGGCTTGCTTCGACAGTCTGCATGCCAGTGTTTCTGGTGGCATCGCATCGTCCTTTGTGTCCGGGCGGTAGACGCGGAGGCGGTGCAGAGAAAGGGGAAACCCAGCAAAACTCGGGCGTCACTGACTGGGTTTTCGCATCACTAGGCGGCAGTAGAGATATCGCGGAGTAGCAGCTTACAAGTGTACAAGTGTTCGTGTAATTCCTAGGCAGAATATATGCAGTGGCCCTTTAGCCCACCGACGTGAAGTAATTCGATTCGGTGTTTGTATTGTGTGGTGACGGACCGTTACCACGCCAGGTTCCAACTATGACCGGAAAACGCACCGAAGTAGCAAACAGAAACTTGCAGAATGCACACAATTTCCCAATGTCTTACCGTCATCCCATATCGCCTTGGCACGACAACGACCAGGAGGTCAGTCCGGTTCCGTGTGCCAGCCACGCAAGCCTGGGCAATGGACAACAACTCAAAAGTGCCCAAGCAAGTTCCCTTTGTTCCCATTCTACGCGAAGAAGCCGCGGCAATATGAACAAACTCAGGCCCGTGCTACGAGTGAAGAAAGAAGGGATTCATCACACCCGAGAGCTGCGCATCTTTCCTTCCCCGAGGGATTACCTCGCAGCGCTCCTTCCACAGCGTCCATGCCAACGAGACTTGCCAATCTAAACCTAAGAAGAGAAAGTAAACTCTCTGACACAATACCTCGATCCACATCAATATCGTTATTTTAATAGCGCAGCATATACGTCTTTCACCAGAGGTAGAAACCGAGCCACCGTCGTGTTGTCCACGCTTCTTATCGCATCCATCGGGGGGGAAATAAGAGCCCCCCCCCCCCAGCACAAGCGAAAAAACACAAAAAAAAAAAAAAAAAAACCCGCGTCAGATAATGCAGGAGAACACCATAGGCGGAGTCACGGCAAAGTTCTCGCCGTTTCATCGGAGAACGGTTCTTAGAAACCAGATGCGGAGGTACCTCAGGTTGCTCCGGCTGCGCACCCGCGCGCTCCAACATGCATCGCGGAAAGTTGCCCTGTTTGTCGCCTGCCTCGTGTCTCTGCCCGAGGCCTCGCCCGAGGAGGAAGGGGACCTGCTGGACAATGGTCAGCGGGAAGACTTCCCGTGGCTAGATGACTCGGCTGCTTCGCACAGCGCGGATGAAGACGAGGAGAGCGACGACACCCTCACGGAGGATTGGGTCCAAGATGGCTGTGTGTCGAGGAAGCGGAAACGGGGTCACGAAAGCGACGACTCCGGCGACTCCGAGTCGCTCTGTATAGTACGGATAGGCATGGAAATTGCCATGAATGATTGCCTGATGAAGCTGGTGTTGGATCCGCGGCGTCGGCAGCTGTCGTCGTGGGAGGAGTCGTTTCCGGGCCTGCTCGAGCTATTCCTGAACCATCTCGACGAGCATTGCTGTATCCCCGAACCCGGGCTGCTGCTAAGGCCACAGTTCCTCAGAGGGAAGAGCGGGGAGTACCACGCTTCCGAGAGACATCATGACTGCGTCAGCATCATCCATTTTCATCGACTGCAGGACGACATTGACGATACATACGACCAGATGGCCCATAGTGCGCATGTGATTGCACAGATGAACGAGAAAGGCTCCAGACAGTCCTCTTGGTCGAAACATTGTGGTCCAGGGGCCAGAGCAGGGAGGATGAAGAGCTGTGGCCTTGGGAGCCCTCTTGTAGAAAGCTGCACCCCTGATCAGGCGGGCTTTGTTTACGACTCGTGGGAATCGTGGGACAACGCTGTGAGGCCGAGCCGGAGCGTGTTGGTGCGCCAGAACGGGGAGGAAGACCAGGACAGCAGCGGACAGGATAGAGTTCGCTGGTGACAAGTCGTTCGATGACGTTGCTATCATTTCAAATAACTTCAACGCTTTGTTTTCGTATCTTCCTCCAGCTGTGGTCAGTTTCATCCGTCTGACTGACAAGACTGTCTTATTCTTTACTTCAGCTGATACGTACGGATGTGAGTTTCAAGTGTATGACCGTATTATAACGAGCGACAAAGGCGTGTTTTTATTATTCTGCTTCAATACACACACTAAAAATATGTGCATCATAAGAAACAAGGTGAATTATCATAGCTCATCATGTCATGTCTTGTCTAATTTCATGCTGCAAGCCTCCCCCCCAAAGCATCCCAGCGCCGCACCTACCGCTTGTGCTATGTCAACGCAATGCCCTGCGAAGTATCATGTCACGACGCTCACAACCGGGTTAGGCACTTACATAGCACAGCAGCTTTCCCATGGTGATAGTTACCGCAAACACATATTCAACCCGCAAACTCCCGCTGGTAGGTGGGATGGGGCTGCCAACGCTCCTCAAATATCTGAGAAACCCAGTAGTAAGGGTGGTCCCAGTCGAATTGTGTCTGGGCTCCCGTATATTGAGACTCCTGTAACTTGCAAGCCCACAAGGGTTGTCTCTCCACTGCAAGGAAGGATTAAAAAAAAGAGAGAGAAGATTAGTCGGACTGGTTACTTGCAAAGAGGTCATCCATCTGAAGTGGCACTCACTGCGTCCGTTTTGCTCTTTATATGTCTTCCACAGGGCGGTCTGCTTCAGGATGTTCTGGTCCCGCATCGTATCCAGCACGAGAGCGTGCTGCTCCGGGGAGATATTTGACATGAAATGCTTATGTCGGTCATATACTACATCGGGACTTGGCCAGGGATGGCAATTGTAATAGTGCCAGTGCATGAGGATATTGTTGCATCCGTCTTGCAACTCCTCCACGAAACCGGGTATGGAGTACCGGTACTTGGGGGATTGATGTTAGTCAACCTGGGATTTTCACAGAGAAAAGGTAGGCGGTTTGACACAAAGAAGAAAAAAAAATTCATATTCATCAGGGATAGGGTCAGGATCGAACCTTTCGTCCATAGTTATTCCTCGCGTGCCGGTATCGGTCCGCACTCACAAAGCTCGCCTCGTGAAGGAGTATGAACGTGCAGAGGTAGATGGGCCACCAGTGAGCCGACTTGTTGCTGGCAAAAAAGTCTCCGAGGGATTTAAGAACCAGCTGGCCATACTTGCTGAGTAACTTGGTGTGGTTGATGCTATCGAATTGGGCGACAATCATTCGAGGAACGGAGACGCGTCCGAACAGAGGGTACGTCGTGTCCTTGTCTTCGGGCTCCATGTCGAGGGTGTCTTCGCCGCATATGTAGGCTGATCCCGTCGTATGCCCTTTCCGGATTGATCCCCGTTAGTCTTGGTTCCAGTCTGTCGGTGAGAAACAAACAAGCACACTTACGGATGGCGAGCCAAAGAATAAAGAGGTTGCCAAGAAGCCGTTTTGTTGGGTTGACTATTTTTCCCTTGTGACTGGGCATTTCATCCTGATGTATTCATTAGCAAAAAAAAATAAATAAATAAATAAATAAATAAAAGTTACACCATGGCTCAGTCAGGCTCAGCCTGGCAGCCTCCAGATCGTGCCGTCAAAGTTTGAAATCAGCCGAGCTGGGCCAAGGGTAGAAAGACTTACGTCTAGGCTAAGGTAATACCGCACGGCTGCGATGAAAGTTCTGTTGATAACACTGTAGCCAAAGGGTGTCATCTCAAGCACCGGGGGTGGTGTATTAACTTTGAGAATTGTTGGTATCGCCTGTTCGATAATGTACTTTTCGAAAATCCCTGCAGTCACGCGGACGTTGAGCAAGCAAAATGTCCCAAGCTCTTTGCACTTTCTCACTTCGTGGCCATCTGGGCCTTCTTGAACAGTCCAGAACCGAGCAACAACATCTCCCGGTTCAGCCTTGAAGGGAACAACCTTGAGAGTGAGAGGCACGGCGCAAATACCCAGGGTGATTTGGATTTCCCGTGCACAGGGAGTGATCCGACCAGCTACGTCTTGCATCTCTGTCCCTGTCCATCGAGATGTGAGACCGAGACCACCCTTGCGGAAGAGTGTCACGTCAGTGATCCTGCCGCGATAGCATGCAATGTGATGAATCGTCTTTTTGGATTCTTTGGAGAAGCTCTTGCATGGCAAACAGTCTCCCTCCATGGCACCGGAGTCTGGCTGACACTGCGTCGATATTCTAGTTAGACCAGACTTCTGCAATCAGCCTGCCAGGTGTTTTGGTCATACTTACACGCAGTTTCTGTACCCTGCACCGAATGCATGATCTTTTCTTCCTCGTGTCGGCTATTTCATTTCGCCATGTCAAATCGAACTGGCGGCCTCTTTGCTGTAGCCCTTGCGTCCCAAACTGCGGAACGGTCCAAGCAACGGAGGTTCCTGGAGGGCCATCGAACGCGGCCTCTTGGATGGGCGTCAATAGTTCAGCATCCGGCGAGAGTGTAGCGCTTGAGGCGCCCCTCTGACCTGCAAAGTCTGTGTGACAGATGGGAATCTCCTGCACACATCGGGAGTTGTTAGAAATACTTGCAGTAGGTCCGGGATGGTATTCGCCTGCTGGTTGTATGGTAGCCGGCCCATGGCTGGTCGGTTGTAGGCGCTTTATGAGCTCGCCAACCTCTCCTCCGCCCATTGCAGGCTGAATCGAAGGGGTACCGGCTTGAGGAACTTGATCAGATCCCTCCCAAGCAGGAACCCAAGCAGGAACCCAAGCAGGGTGAAGGTAGAGGTCGGCGTGATTGCTTGCTGCGCTTTGGTAGCCTTGGTTCCAAGAGGTGGTTATGCCTGACGGGACTGAGTCAATCTGATTTGTATTATATGGTGTGGGGATCAAAGTCGGGCAAAGCTCATCTTCATTGGTACCATTGATGAAGGTCTCGGATAATCCTGGTCCTTGTACAGGTCCTGGAAAGCTCGGATGAACCGAATCATTAGAGCCGTAGCCGTGTGCACGTCTGTCGACGACGACTGCCTCGCTTGATGACGAGTAACATCCATGGCGCTGCTGGTTCTTGTCGGAAACGGATACGCCGCACTGGGGATAATTCGTGTAATGTAAAGTCCACGGCTCTTGGCTGATTGGGTCGAGACATGATTTTCCCCCAGGATCAGCGAAGCACTTCTGGTCGAGATGTGCTCTTGGATCTTGCTCTATGGCGGATGGAGGCGCGACTCTAGCCTGGCTTCCTCCGGAACCAGGCAAAGCAATAACGGATGGCCTTGTCGATTGAGGTAAAGGGATTTCACTGTTACTGGAGGTTGTCGTTTCACAGAACGGTTGTATAGAGTGAGAGGTCTCAGGACGGCAGAATGTAATCAGTTCTTCTCCGGGCCAAGATGGTGCACCATGGCTGTTGTGCGACGACGTGAGCGTATGCCGTGGTGTTTCGGTAGCACAATCTCTGGAATCGATGCTCGGAACTTGGCTTTGTGAAAGTTTCCGAGCTTCGGATTGTTCACCGGCGTCTCGTTTGCGCTTCGATCCCTGTTTCGGTCCCAGCAATCAGTCATCAGAAACTCTCAAATGTACTACTTATCATTCAGTCACCGTGGTCTCTGGAGAACTAAGAGAAAGTTGGCTAGCAATATGGAGACGTCCCCCCGGTCTTGCGAAGCACCCTGGCACCTTGTCCTCCTGGTCAATGCCCGTGATACTCGCCCGGGGCACAGTCCCGCTGCGCGGGATAAGATGACATATTAAACCGGTGTGTGAAGAACGTGTTAAGCTCCTCGAGACCTCTGTATCGGATTCCACAAGTGGCTTCGAGCGGTACGCCATCACTGATCAGTGTGCAGGGGCTCCTTCGCTCTTGGATCGGACAGCCGCCCTTGCAAGCTGTGTCGTAAAGAGCGCCAATGAAGGGGATGAGGACGGGAGTAGAACCGAACTCCGGTGACACGGTAACAGAAACAGTTTAAATGCTATCACGACAGGACGGCAGCAAGATCCGGCCAAAGTATCGTGTTTTATGCTGTACCAGGAGCGAGAGACACGCTACTTACCCCGTGCCTGGAACGACGGGTCATTGCGGACATAATTGCAGGTTGCAAGAAGGAGTCATCTAATCCTTACAAAGTACTCTAGACTCGCAGAGCTTAGAAGAGTTCACGAAATGCCTGTGGCCTGATGTCTTGTCTTCTCCTCTCGTGGGCCAGGCTCCGGAAAAGCAAGGGGGAGGGGGGGGGGGCAGAGAGAATGTTATCAACAAGGGATGGGAAAGGGGTGACGAAAAAAAGAGGAGAAACAAGCCTTACCCAGAACGAATCAGAAAGGGTATGACCACCGTACATGTAACGGGGGTTGTATGGGTTTTATGTGTGTTGTAGTTGTACAGCTGAGGCACGACCAGCTCTGGCCGCCCTCGATAAGAAGGGGGCCTATCAAAGCTGCCGAGGAGAGGATGGTCCTAGAGTCTCTTGGCAGCTGAATATTCCGTTCCTTCTCGCGTCCAGTAAGCAGGCTTCCCTCAGGTTTGCGCCATCAAATGGCGCAAGATAAAGCTATTCGATGCCCCCAATCATTTGCTCGGTCGCCCACCCGGATTCCGTCATGTGAATACTGAAGTCATTACAAGTCACCAGAAGTCGCAGCCTCCCCTCCCTCCTCAATCGTTACAATGGGCTTCAGTCGTCATTTACGGATGATCGATCGGACGGCTCACTCCGACCAATGGCCCTACCCGGCTCTCTGCTGCAGCCCTCTCCCACATCGATGCGTAAACGAATCATCAGTCATCGATTCCCTTCCGCGCTATGTCGTGTATTCGTAATAATCGAATGATTTTTCCGTACTCCGTATGCCCGTGATAGACTCGCCGATGGACAACGCAGAGAGATCTTCGCACCTGTTGCTTTCTTCCCATACACCCACAGCCAGCAGCCAGCCAGCGGCCAGTTACAGACGAGAAACAGATTACACGTGTCAACTGCGTGATTACCAAGCCATGTAGACATGAAAAAAAATTTTCCTCGTGTGGCCAGTCACCTTGCCTTTGCATCTGCATCTCATCGTCTCATCGTAGCACCGATGGTGTGAGCGGTTAACCCTTCTTCACACGCCCCTCGTACGTTGCCGTGCTTCCGAATCACAGTACACCACTCCTAGAGTATAAGCAGAACCTTGGCATACTGTGGTGGCTTCGAGTGTTTGCAGTGTGTTTCTTGGAATATCGTATGATAATGACTACTCTCCAACTTGCATGCCTCTTTATAGAGTCCGTAAGGCTACACTTCCGTACAGTCCCACTTTTATTAGCTGGTTCAAGGGGGTGACTTCGAATGACTTTTAGTACAGCAGTCCTCTCTGAGGTAGTAGGGCTGTGCCTTGTAACCTAAATGTCTACTAAGACATATACTGTAGTAACAATTAGTATAGCTGTAGATGTACTACTCAATGCAAAGATTCGATTGGTCTAACATCCTAGTCGGTACGGAATTGCAGCCTTGCCGACTCTAAAAAGATAGTTGGTAGGTAATTGACAACAGTTGGCTGGCTGGCGAAATTATTCGAGCCCTCCGTCCTCAAAGAGATCAATCTCATACTGCACTGCATGATACAAGATGATAAGACATACGTCATAGTCACGGCGACATTATCCCGCTAAGCAGTGTTGGTCATATCATTCGCTAACTAGGGGATTAAGGGATTTGATAACAAACTACTGCATTGTACCCTCCTCACTCAGTCACATGCTCGGAAACCCTCTAGCGTATCGGGAAAAGTAATTCTAGATATATTCTGAGTTCTTGAAGTCCTGTAAGGGCCTGGGAAAGCAGGAAGTCTGATACTTCTTTGATTGCGACAGAAGCTTAGATTGAGGCCTGATAGAGGATACCCTACTCTATTAACAGCGTTTCATCATAAAGAACACCCTCGGAATCGACTTGAGCTTAGGCCCGCGTCTGTAAGCATGGGGGGGAGGGGGAGGGAGAGGAGGGGGCGGAGGGGGCGTGGACAGGAGGGAGAGAGGGCAGTCTCGGCGTGACCATGGAATGAATTTGGCTCCGCTCATCCGGGAAACATAGGCTAGCATTTTGGAAGCAAAATACAGTAGAAATAAGGTACAAGGTCGTAGAGGAGAGGGCTAATCTCCTTGGCCTCCGTAACACCACACATCGCACCGACTGAAATGTTGAACCAATCAGAACGATCATACCTTGAGGTGCTTCCTCTGCTATGCTAATCTACAACCCGGCAAAGCGCCTTGGCTTGATAGAGCTGATTTCTAATCCGAAAGGTTCCATCGGCACGCAAGGTAAGACTTACCGACACCAAGGAGACATAATATTCAGAGAGCCCCTGCCGGCTCCGCTCTGGGGAGAAAAGGGGCATATGAATTAATGCACAGAAAGCAAACCCTTTCCCCCTCCCTCTCTTACATGTGATAGCCAGCTGCAGGAGCCGTTATGTCGGTCCTTTGCAGCATTTTAAAGCCTAAATCAAGTCTTGTAGAAGCTGCTTCAGCGGCACAGAACACCTCTCCAAAGACCTATTGGCAGATGGATTTGACTACTGCCCCCTTTTTCACATTCACGCCGGTTAAATTCAACAGGCGTGTCCGTATTGAAATGCCCTGGCAGCGTGCGTTGGACGGTTGGCTCCCCGGGCAAGGTTGAGAGGTACGCGGCCGACTATTCTCAGCCATCTCGGCTTAATTTTCATCCCGCGCAAAGCATTCTCACACATTGTACCAATACAATCTCCAGGAGAGAAGCACCACCGAGCTCCATAATTCCAAGTTACGCTTCAAAATAGTATCAAACGCACGGAGTGGGAAAGGATCGCCTGTAACTGTGGGAATAAAGCATGACCACAGATCCAACCCGCGAACCCCCCCCCCCAAGAAGAAAAGGCATGTTCACGTACAGCCCAGCACCATGTATACTCTAAACTTGAGTTATTTTTTTATGACATGAATATGCGCTCCCCTCGTCCGAACCTTGTAAAGCAAATCAATGCTGGCGTTTCCTTCGAGACCGTGCGCAAGACTTCAAGCTACTTTGAGCCGCCGCCAAGGATGTGGGACTGTAATGTGACCTTTGGTAGCCCACCAAACGGCTGATACTTGTTTCATGGTGTGGATTAGTCCTCCGTACTGGGGGAGAGGTCTGGTGACTCTCATAGTGATGACTTTGATTGGATCAGACACTTGTCGTACTGGAAGATGGACACTGTAAAGTAAAGGATCATCTTCTTGGTGCCTACGTGACTCCAAACGCATTATCCATGGTTCCGCGGCGCCTCTTTGGCCTCTTGACGGTGGCAACTGCTCTGTAATGCTGAATTGCAGGGATACTACAGGGATCAAGACAATACCATACTTCTAGCCTCTTCATAGCAGTCTTGATGAGACATAAAGCGCCTTCGATGAGTGGTCTACTCGAAGCATCCTTGCCGATACAAGAGCGGAGCTACTTCGGTACCAACTTCGGCGCTAAATTTGGTACCCAAGGAGATAAACTCCCGTGGCGCGGTCTACTTGGTTAGCTTAGGAGAGCGTTGGTAGGCTGGAAGGTGTTAGCTATACGGCAGAGTGTAAACGCCTACCTAGGCACCCGATCAGGTAGTGGAAGATAGCAAGTTAATTCTGTATAGTAGGAAGCATCAGGTAAGGCTACGAAACCGATACAAAGCTCCTTCATCTTGCCGGGGTGGTGTAGGAAGGTTTCCGCCCTTCTACGGGCCAGGTGCAATGTGATATCATCATCAAAGATGATAAACTTATACTAGAATCTTAAAAATAAGATTGGATCCGCTTTTACTCCCACCCCCTGTATGTCAAGGCCCCAAAACTCACCAACCGGCCAAGTCTGCCTTTTGCCGGTAATTGCTGCATATTGAGGGTTGCTCCATGCAGCATAGCTGCCGCGACACGGACCGGTACAACTCTCTACTATTCTAATTCTCAAATTAGAATAACGTGGAGAAAGTCACCCTTGCTCCCGCGGGAGTAGCGGCGGAGCTGCCAACATTTCGCCATAGAGCCAAGTTGCCCACAGGGCTTCTGCGGCATAGGTGCCGACGGCTTCCTTCCGGATGTAACGTCTCCAAATCGACTGCCTAGTATGCGGCTAGCTTTCCGCGCCGTTTCAGAGTATGCATTTCTGCAAAGTACAGAAGTTTGAGACGTCCTGCTCTCTTATGGTGGTCTGGATAACTTCCGGATTCAGCTTGGTACAGCCCAAGCAGACGACACTGCAGCAAATAGTTTTCCATCCCACTGTAGACAATGCTGCTTCGTACCGCAAGATCATACGATCCCATGCGTTTCCGTGGTGCAACTACATGGAGGGGCATTTGCTCCTATCTTGCGGTGGGTGCTGCTGCCACGGCACAGATCCGGACGAGTAAATCGGTGCTACTCTAGAGGGAGAAGAAGATTTTTGCCCCATTCGAAATGGTTTCTTCATGCACTTCGAGTGGCTTGCGGACCAATCTTGTCTATCCACTCACTCACTGTCACCCACTGGTTGTCACCTCCAGGAAGCAGGCAAGTTTGTTTATGGAAGGAATCATCATTACAAATGCCTCCTTGTGGCTGCGTTGCAAAGCCTCTCGGTTCCACGGCTGAAGCCTGGCTCCTATCGAACTCGACTGGCATTCTTTTCAAAGGAGAAATCCAAAGGGAGCGTATGGGTGGCAAAGTGGCTCTCTATCTATATTTAAAAAAAATTATTTAAAAGGAGCAAGAGAGGTTGACTTGCAGACTTCTGAGTTTCTGAGTTGCTCCCATTATTTCACTCCGTGACTTTTGATACTCTTTTCATCAGCAACAGAAGCTCTTGACCTTTAGGCAACTGCCCGTTTCTGCCATCTCGTGCTACGACACAACCGATATAACAAAACACAATGTGTAATTTACAGCGAGCATCATGTCTAATCCAATCAAAAATAATTATGAAGCCGCAGAGCATGGCACAGAACACTGTACACCGGGCTGCGCAACTCCAATCTCTGCTGCAGAGAACAAAAAGTCCATCGAAGCGGTTATACCAGACCAGCTCTCCGGGCCGCTGATATGGTCAGGAGCTGACTTTCAGCATGAAAACCCCAATACATTGTTTCTAGACTCCAAAGATGTATCTGAAGTGGACCACGCGCTCCAGTACTTCAAAAGTAAGTCGATAATACAACCCTTTCCCTTTTATCGAGCCATATTGTAGTGCTCACGAGATGTTCAGGCCTCGAGCTTGACCGGGGCGAGGTCGCGATATCAAACTTTCCATTGCCCCGGCTGTCTAATAAATTGTATTCTTTGGCAGATTTCATTCACAATGGACAGGGTTTTTACCTGATCCGCGGTTTAGACCTGGATCGGTACTCAGTTGGGGACAACACCACTATCTTCCTCGGTCTTGCGAGTTATATTGGCGATCAACGTGGCCAACAAGATAAGAAGGGCAATGCTCTGGGTAATTATACCCTTTCCTTGACAAACTTGGAATGGAATTGTACTGATATGGTCTCCGGCAGCACATATCACGAGCTCAAAGACGTGGAATGTATCCATGTGCCAACGCCACGGTATACACTCGGCACATGCTTTGGTTAGCTGCAGCCCCGAAGTCCAACATTTTCTTAGTATGAAAAGGTTACTGAAACGTTTCTTTTTACAGCCTTTCCATAGCGACATGGGTTGTGATATTCTTGCTCTGCAAGTGCGTCAAAGCGCTTCCAGGGGAGGCTTCACCTGCCTCAGCTCGGCATCCACAGTTTTCAACATACTCGCAAAGACTGAGCCAAACGTTGTCGAGACGCTGTTTGAATCAAACTGGCCAGTTCAATAGTAAGATACTATGCCCTCCCCAGACAGACAGACAGAGTGATCACGAAGCTAACTAATGCTGCTAGTTCTGTCCGTCTTGATCACTACTATCTCGCCCCAGTAATGACGATGGAAGGGGGTCGTCTTATGACGAATGTGGATCCTCAAAGATTTGGTCCGCATCCTGATACCCCAGAATCGTCTATTCCTGCCCTAAAAAAAGATCAAGTTTTTGCCCTCGAGAGATTCGCTGAGGTGGCGCGGTCAACCGAGCTTCGGCTTAATCTACGTCGTGGTGATATCCTGTTCGTGAACAACTGGGCTACTGTACACCGCCGAATAGCATACGATGATGACCAGGATTCCACCCGTCATTTGGTCCGGCTATGGTTGAGAAACACCAGACAAGCATGGCCTGTCCCGTCAAGCATGATGCTCCCCTGGCAAGACGTTTATGGAAATGGCGCCACTCCTCAAACTCTACGATATGAACTGCATCCATTGCCTGAGTATCGTGTTCCCAAGTACACCGCTGGCTCTTCTTGCTTCTTGATGGAAGACGGCGATGATTCGGATACGTAAGTAAGGGCTGTGGTCTGGCGAGAAGACATTTGCAATGAGCTATGGACTTGAAGGAGAAGGAAGGATTGTTCCAAGTCAGTAGTATATCATGGCTGATGCGTCAATAAAAGGAATGATATGGACACATGATGATGCAAGCACTCCACCGCGAGAATTAGCTTTAGGCCCCCGCCTCGAGTAAAGCGAGTTAAGCATAACGAACTAAGCAATGCGATCTAAAGTGGGGACTCTTTTGGTTGCCACAAGAAGATTTAATGAATTTCTATTCTACGTGAAAAATGGTTATAAGGGGCCATGGTTAGCTAAGAGGTCATTTCAGTACTCGGGGCTCCAAGCCAGCATGGTGAAGGAACGCTAGACAATGCGAGATGCTACTGATTCGTTGTAGCAAATGGCACAAGTCACGTATACTAAAATGATAGTTTGGGCCACGAGTATGATATCCACACCGATTGGTCGGTATGGAAAGCGGACAACGCGATATTTTGATACAAAAGCATGCTGCTGAGTGAGAGCTATGCCGCAGGCACATGTGCGTATAGAGAATGGTATGACGTCTTCTTCTTCGCCTTTCTCTACGTAGAATGAACAAGCCCTAATACTTCCAAGATGCTCTCCGTGATTTAGGCCATGGCTGCCTAATGTCCCGCATACACGGCTGAGACTTGCAACGTAGATGGGTGAATGCAACGGCGAAAGTCAGGATGGGACGCAGCGATGACTCACCAAACAGCGGTCTAATGCTTTCTACTCCCTTTAAAGATCGGAGATTTATTTGACAGACGGCATCAGAGGACATGAGGGTGGGGGGAAGGGGGGGGGGGGGGGATGAGCTTCTTCTACGCAGCGATGATACCCCGTGCCCAAGTTGTCCTGATCCAGGTGTGTAGCTAACTACTACGTATCGACACGGTGAGAACAATTTAACCGGATGGACACGGGTCGCCTTCCAGCAACACAAAGCACGATGAGTGATGTGTTGGAGCCGTTGGAAACGTTGCGTGGTGGCTGCGTGGCTCGAGGGGAGACACACCTGGGAGGTTACTCCGTAATCGTGTCCCGACTTGAGGGCGTGCAGGAACTTTGACCTCTTCCCTTTGCCTTCCGGTGTGGTTTCTTTCGCCTGCCCCAATTTTTCTGAAAGTATATTGTGAGCTGGGGGAGTTGAAGGCTCCAGCCAGCCGCCGCCGTGTGTCCTCCTTTGACGCAACGGCATGTTGTAGCAGTACGAGGGTTGATTCAACCCACCCATCGATGGCCGCGACGACCATATCAATTCGTCCACACCCGGGTGCTCTCTTTAGACAAGAGTCGTCTTGGTGTTTGTGTTGTATCGTCTGAATGACAGAAGGTATCGAGTGATCGGTCCAACCGAGCAGGACGGCGGCGGCCCTTGACTTTCTGGCATTGACTCGGACGAGGGATATAGGAAGAACGCGTCAAACACTGAGCTGATGTAAGCGACCATGGTTTTGAGCCAAACTTTGTTTCACCAGCTAGGCCCGCAAAGAATGGGCTGAAAAGCATATGATGCATTTTTACAGTACGAGTACGTAAACAATACCACGCAAGTCGCTCTCGTGTGTTTGGGGCACTGACTCTGAGCCCTTGTCAACGTCCGGTCAACGTCCAGTCAACCTCCTGTAGCAGAGAACGTGGGCTGCGATTCCGTTCGCATGGAATTATAATAATGCACACACACTTCTCGAGTGACTTGTGGTCAGTGCAGCGCCACATGTTGACTTCCTGAGGACCGCGTCAGATAGATTCAAGGGGAATCACATGGCCTTCTTCATCGGCTTACCAGGTTTTGAAGTGTCGTGAGACCGCCGCGAAGCTTTTACATGTACGAACGGGATGGATTTTTTTTTTTTTTTCGCTTTTTTCCGCAGGTTCGGTTTTAACAGCACGAATGGAGATGATACGATACGTATCCTCAACTCGGGTTGACAACGTTGGTTTCAAACCATTGGCCCGATGAAGGGCTACCCTATATCAATCTGGAGCTGTGCGGGAGTTGCATCAAAGAAATTACGCATTCGTACGTGCATGAACGTTTACTTGCTGTTTTTACTTCCTTTTGGCTTCTTTAAACTCGATGCATCGGTCGGCCGGCTGCTAATGTGACAAATACAGGCTATATCTGCCATGTATGCAACGAAACTGCGCGGACCACTGTATACTGGCCCAAACACGCGTTTTTGTGAAATTGTAACGATCGAGGTCGGTTTATGTAAGCAGAACTACAAGGCAGTTTAGGCTAAGCAATGTAACGCTTAAGTTATAACTATAATTATAACTAATAATTCTATTAAAAACTAGCTAAGAAAATAGTTTTAAGTAATAAGGTCTTATATAGCTAAGTACTTACTAGTAATAGTAGTAATTAGTAGTATTACTTACTTCTATTAAGTAGTAATTACTTCTTCTACTTACTAGTAAAGTAGTAAGTAGTAATATAATTAGTTAATTAGTTTTCTTTAAACTAATATTCTACTAAGCTACTAGTTAAGCTATAATATTATTCATTTTTTTTTTTAAGTTTTTATTTTTAAAGATTTATAAGTAGTTATATTAGTAAAGTATTTTTTTTTTTTTTTAATTTTTCTTTTATAATATTTAACTTTAATAAATCTTTTAGTTTATATACTTATATTTATTATTTTTAGTATTATTT